>NIVC01003201.1:79635-94635 GCA_002269645.1 Macrostomum lignano
TACTACGACTGTGACGCCCACTGCAGCTTCTAACAATAGCAGTACCGTTGGTACAACAGCGCCTGCTAAAACTCCAGTTAGTCACACTACTGGTAGTAGTAGCGGCGGTGGCGGAGATAGACCAGTCTGTAAATCGCCCGATGACAAATCAAACGAGCTGTCTATACCGCTGCCAGACGGTTCCGGTTGCTTGGAATATTTGTTTGTTGACAAAACGGATTCCGGAGCTAAACAGTCATGGCAGGATGCCAATAATATCTGCCAGAAACACTGGAGCAATGCTGGCCAAATTGGCTTCTATTGGTTCGATGAACGAATCGAAGGCTGTATTCACATTCTTGAAGCAGTTCAGCGCTGACAAAGTTTGGCTTGGCGCTAGCACCAGTCTGAGCCCGGTTGCTAATGCCTACTCGGCGTGGTCGGACGGTAGTCCCATGCGATTTGCAGATTTTATACCGCTAGATAATCCGCCAGATCAGTCAGTAGATCTAGCCAAGTCTCTATGCGTTGCTATGGAAACCAGGCCGGATTCGAAGTATCCAGGCCAGTTCTGGTCTATGGATTGCAACACTCGCAGGCATTCCTGTGCAAACGTCCAGGCTATTCGATAGACTGTCTACAGCAGCGCCTGAGCCAGCCGGCGGCAAACTTACGCTTGTCCCGACAGCTTCGTAGCCGCGTCGTCACTGATAGCGCCTGCTATCGACTGTTGCCGCAGTTCCATATCCGCAAGCCGAGGCCGAGTGCAAAGCTAGCCATTCCAGTGCTCAGTTGGCCTATCAGACTCAGGCTCAGCTGCAGCGCATGGCCAGCCTCTTAGCGGAGGCCGCTAATCGCGAGTCCTCTTTATTGAATCCACAATCAGCCTGGATTGGATTGGAATTTAAAGCTGGCCTCGATGGCGGCGTGTTTGGTTGGACAGACGGCCGGCCGGTACTGGCCACGGACTGGGCCGCTTTTGCCGATACTCAGGTAAGGACGACTGCTTGATCTATCAACTTCACTTAATTCTTAAAGCGCTTCTACAATCAGAAAGCGAAATTTTGTTACAAATTTAATAGGAACGTTTCTAAAAGTACAATGCAACTTTTAGAACCGCTTCCGAAAGCAGAAAAGCCGGTCTACAAAACGCTACTAGAAGTAGGTTTAGAAATCCGAAATTCTAGTAGCGCTTTTAAAAGCAAACAAACAACAGATATGAGTCAAGCTCAGATAGAAGCAAACAGTCTAGCTCGAATACAAAATAGAAGCAACACGCGAAAGTTGTTTGTAATTAAGAAATTTAAAGCCTGACTACAAGGAGTACTCAAGTACTCAAGACCGGAAACTTCGTTTCTTGGAAAATTTTAAAAGGCAGGCTTTTTTACAGCCTGACCTACATACCGACCAACCATTTTTAGTATGTGGAAAAAATTGTTATTGCTTTCGGGATGGGAGGCGGATCCAATGTTGATCTTTTGATATGTTGTGTCTTTCTTATAGTTCTATTGATATTCATAAAGCTTTTCGGTTAGTTGGGGGAGTCTGTTATTTTTTTATTTTACGTACAATACTACACATGTCCTGTGCCTAAAAACCATTGAAATGGCACGGCTCGGCTCATTGGTTTTATGAATCTCTTTTATTCTTAGCTAACTGTGTAACAATGTGTGTAACAGAGATGATAAAATAGATTCATAAAACCAGAGTCGAGCTGTGCCATTTTAATGGTTTTTAGGCACAAGACATATACAATGTTTTCTGAACATAAAGCTTTATGAATATCAGTAGAACTATAAGAAAGACGCAACATATCTAAAGATGAACACTGGACCTGCCTCCTATCGAAAGCAATAACAATTTTTGTGCTGAAAAAAATGAAAACATATATAGTCATTGATAGCGTATTAAATTTATCTATTGACTGAAATCCACTGTTAAATTGCCCCCGTATTGTCGGGTACAAATATGTATTTTCAGAATAACCCAGTGTTCATCAACGCGTAACCTCATAAATTAATCACACATACTACTTACCAAGGATAAGTAGTAGAAATTTAATTATAAGTTAACTGTATTTGCCGAACTCCGAGCTATGAGTGTAGAGCAGTAATTGCAATAGCAATTAGTAATAACGATTATAAAATTTAAATGAATGCCTTGATTGTTTAATGCGCCCCAGTTTGAATGATTATTATTTCTGATTTCATTTTTTCCTCACAGTTTGTTATAAATGCGAAATTAGATTTGAATTCATAAAGTGACGCAGGTGCACTTTAGACGCAACTCAGTGATTCCACAGCGACTCCAGCACGCCTCAGATATGACTCTGTGGCCTGACTGCAATTAACTCATACGCGACTCTTTGACGAATTTTTAGCGACTTGACAACCGGGACGTCTCGTCGTTTTAGAATCGTCTACTAGAGTCACTTCTTTCCTATTTTACCTGTGTTACTTAAACGACTCTGAGGCGAATTAAGCGACCTAGGTACCTACTTTGCATCGGGCAATAGATATTGACATTATTGCCATTGTCGGCGTTTGATTTGCATGTTTTTTAAAGCAATTATTTGTAGAAATGCTGAAAAGTAATGTAGAATGAAATCGATTGTGAAGTTTCCAGCTTGTGACTGTGAAGTTTCGAGCCTGTGATTGTGAAGTTTCGAGCCTGTGATTGTGAAGTTTCGAGCCTGTGATTGTGAAGTTTCGAGCCTGTGACTGTGAAGTTTCGAGCCTGTGATTGTGAAGTTTCGAGCCTGTGATTGTGAAGTTTCCAGCCTGTGATTGTGAAGTTTCGAGCCTGTGATTGTGAAGTTTCGAGCCTGTGACTGTGAAGTTTCCAGCCTGTGATTGTGAAGTTTCCAGCCTGTGATTGTGAAGTTTCCAGCCTGTGATTGTGAAGTTTCAAGCCTGTGACTGTGAAGTTTCGAGCTTGTGATTGTGAAGTTTTGATATTGTGATTGTGAAGTTTTGATATTGTGATTGTGAAGTTTCGAGATTGTGATTGTGAAGTTTCGAGATTGTGATTGTGAAGTTTCGAGATTGTGATTGTGAAGTTTTGATATTGTGATTGTGAAGTTTTGATATTGTGATTGTGAAGTTTTGATATTGTGATTGTGAAGTTTCGAGATTGTGATTGTGAAGTTTCGAGATTGTGATTGTAAAGTTTCGAGATTGTGATTGTAAAGTTTCGAGCTTGTGATTGTGAAGTTTCGAGATTGTGATTGTGAAGTTTCGAGATTTGATTGTGAAGTTTCGAGATTTTGATTGTGAAGTTTCGAGATTGTGATTGTGAAGTTTCGAGATTGTGATTGTGAAGTTTCGAGATTGTGATTGTGAAGTTTCGAGATTGTGATTGTGAAGTTTCGAGATTTTGATTGTGAAGTTTCGAGATTTTGATTGTGAAGTTTCGAGATTGTGATTGTGAAGTTTCGAGCTTCTAAAAAACAGTTGTAGACGGATTTTACTTCACAGAGCGGCCTTATACTTTAGTAGTATATATTCGTTGAATATTGATTTAAATCAACACTCTTTGTTTAGTCTTTGTTCGACAACCGTGTATTTATAAACATCAATCTAGAAATACGACTGCGTACGGCTCAGTAGCAGCCCCTACTGGTGGCTATCCGGCCACATGAGCACCGAGCAGTGCTCAAAGAAACTTCGCCCACTCTGTCGAGTCAGCGGCGTACCCGTCGCGGTCGCCCCTCCGGCATCTTCCGCCGGCTGTCCGTCTAAGTTTGCCCGGTTTGGCTCCGCCTGCTACGAATTCAGATCAGCTGACAGCGTTGCCACGTTCGCCGATGCTCAGGCAGCCTGTAGAAGCCTCAATAGTTCGGCCAGCAGCAGACAGCTACTCGAGCTTGAGCAGGGCGGCTTTGCCCAGTCGGCCGAGTTGCACTTTCTGCGATCAGCTGCCATCAGCGTTGGTAGCGAAGTCTGGCTGGGCCTGACCAGCCAAGGAGGCAATTGGAGTTGGCGCTCGGACAGTCGGCCATTGCGCTCCGACCTGCTCTATCCGGCCGTAGCTGTCGGCCACCTGACGCCTGCCGCCGTCAGCGCCGGGTCCACCGCCGCCAGCTGCTACTCGCTCAGCCTCGGCTGGGGCCTCCGCTCAGCGACCAACTGCTCAGACAAGTTTGCCTACATCTGCAAACGGTTAGTTGCTGGGCAACCGGCAGTCGCTACGCCAGCACCCGACCCTAACTACTCAACTTGTCTTCGAAGCCGCAGTCTAGTTGGCGAAGCTCGCGACGGTCGAGCCTGTATCCGCTGGGACGTGGCTCTGGCGACTCGTCGAAGCTCATTGGGCGCGACAGCGTTTGTCGCCAAGACCGACGCAGCCGCCGCGGACAGACTGAAGGCGAATGAATTTGTTAGCGAAACTGTGGGCTCTGCGGCTGCTTATTGCCGCAATGTGTCTTCTGTCGGTGTTGGATCTTCGCCAGTCTGCTTTGTGACTGCGGCTCAATCGCCAGCGCTGCAACTTCAATTGGCCTATTGTAGCCTGCCTCAGTGCTTTGCAACGCCAACAACGCCTACTAGCTCGGGGAATAGCGGCAACGCGACATATTCGTCGACGACGTTGTGGCGGTCGCCGTCGTGCTGGCTCTGTGCAGCGCAGCGGCTCTGGCCGGTCTGATTGTCATCGGGGTCCGTCTGTGGCGCCGCGGCCGCTGGGCTGCCGGCTACCGGCCGCAGCTCAATCTGGACGCCGCCACGGGATTGGCTGCCGGCGGTGGCGGCACCTCCTTTCACAATCCGATCTACATGCCGGCTAATTGCTGAGCTTTGGTTGCCTGAAATTCGACATTTTTTTATTACTAGCAGCTGAAAGCTTAAGTTTAGTTTTTTTAGTTTTGCGCCGTAATCAAGCTGTACTTTTTTGTTTTAACTCGTCGCATCTGTCCTCTTTATACTCACGTCAATTAACCTTAGTAACGGCTTACAAGGTTTGGATGACATCAAGCCGCCTAGCAACGGGGAAGTTTACTTTGGTAACGGCTATTCTGTCCTCAGATAAGAGATTTCCTTAGACATCAAGCCGCCTAGCAACGGGGAAGTTTACTTTGGTAACGGCTATTCTGTCCTCAGATAAGAGATTTCCTTAGACATCAAGCCGCCTAGCAACGGGGAAGTTTACTTTGGTAACGGCTATTCTGTCCTCAGATAAGAGATTTCCTTAGACATCAAGCCGCCTAGCAACTGGGAAGTTTACTTTGGTAACGGTTATTCTATTCTCAGATAATCGATTTCCTTAGACATTAAGCCGCCTAGCAACGGGGAAGTTTACCTTGGTAACGGTTATTCTATTCTCAGATAATCGATTTCCTTAGACATCAAGCCGCCTAGCAACGGGGAAGTTTACTTTGGTAACGGTTATTCTATTCTCAGATAATCGATTTCCTTAGACATCAAGCCGCCTAGCAACGGGGAAGTTTACCTTGGTAACGGCTATTCTATCCTCAGATAAGAGATTTCCTTAGACATCAAGCCGCCTAGCAACGGGGAAGTTTACGTTGGTAACGGTTATTGTATTAGCAGATAACAAGGCTTCATAGATTAGGCGAGTCCAAGCTGCCTAGCAACAGAATAGTTTACATTAATAACCAATAAACTAACTTGATCAGCTTGTGTAGCTCTCCCCCGCCCTTTTTTCATTCCTTTGTTTCTGACAAAGCTCTACAAAAATCATATCGGTCTGTTTGTTTCTGTCTTATTATCCTGCAAATCGTTTCGTATAACTGGATGTCTTTTGTCTTTTTAGTTCATACAATCACGGAATGCGTGACCTGAATTGACCCTGATACTACTAACCCAACTAAGAGTAGCTAGGAATTTTTGGTAGAGATCGACTATGTTTTATATTTGTGTCTGTCAGTTTGTCAGTAGTATATAGTAGTATATAAGCATATATTCAGCACTCCGGTGGCCGATATAAACCGAATGGAACCGAGTTTTGCATTGCTATGTTATCCAGGTATACTTATTATATTTAATATTATTGCTGTCCTGACTGTGCGTCTTTCTGCTCTCTGTGTTCTAAATGTCTGCACTAATTAATCCCTTAAAATCATATTTAAGTTATTGTATTGTTGTCTTTTTAACAAAAAATTAATCAAACCAACTAACTCTGCGTAAGTTTTCCGTTTGTGCTAAAATCTTCAATTACGCGTTCAACAGTGGTTATTCAGAAGTGCAGAGCTCAAACCTCTGAGACCAAGTTTATTATTTTGATGCCTATTTTTACATACGAGGGGTGTTGATAAGCGACAATTGGTTTATAAAAGTATTTGAAAGCATTTGCCATAGACAACTTGCGGATTGAATATCAACGTGATAGATAAAAAAAATGATAGAAAAAATCCTTCCGACTTATGAAATCAAAGGAGAGCCAACGGCAAGAGTGACGATCATAATGAGTGATAATTTAAATTTCCAATTTTTTTGATAAAACCCATGGGTTTCTGTTTTACCATTCAGCAGATGTGCAAGGAGTTTTGACTAAAATTTCAGCTTGGTTTGACAATTGTTGTCGCTAACAGTCAACACAAACTGTTGCAACAGCCCTCGTATATTTGTGTGTTTTTTGGTTTGTTGAAAGTAATAAATCTAAGAAACTATTGCACACACACAGGTAAGAAACAACTATTTCGCACAGCACAATTATGATTTGTTCTTTTCTCGCACGCGTCTCATGTTTTCTTGTTCTCGTACTATTATTATTATTATTGTTATTATTAATACGGTGTCGCCTTCTGGCTTGCTTATTTCAATCACTAGTGTAGTAAGGTAATTAGGTTAGGTATATAGAAGGGTAGGTGGGTAGAGAGAGAGCATTTTAGATAGCAGTGTTACACATACCGTATCGGCCATTTGGCATTTTCTGGTTAGCCATAGTAATAATCATTACATGCGCTAATTTCCATATGACTGCATCTTCCGTATCTATCTATATTATAATAATATCGGTGCCGCCGTGCTAGATAGAGATAAGAGGCTTCCTGTTTCGGCCATATCCGCCTCGGGGCTTTGCCATCATTAGCGTTCCAAGTTCCGGTCAAGTGGGGATCTACCTTTCCTTAGGTGGCTCTTTTCTCCCCTTCTTGTTGCTGCCATGATTGCTGCCCTCTCCCGCTGTTTCTGTACTTACAGTCTGGTAGGGGCGAGTTATCGAAAGTCAAGAAGACAGGTTTAAACAGGCTGCTCCTACCTAGACTAATGTGTGCTTCTTTTTTTCAACTATCGCTTTTTGTTGGTTCCGTGTTCACTAGCTAGTATTAATATCGAGGTTTAATTGAAATAAATTAGAATTTTTCTCATTCCTGCCGCAACTGCATTGCCCTTATCTGGCCTCTCTCTCTCTCTCTCTCTCTCTTTGCCAATTCCACTTCCATCTGGCCTAAGCTGCTGCCTAAGCCCACTTCCATTGCCCTCAATCTCGCCCTCTGCCATTATTGTATCCCCAGCTTTGCCCAACGGACGCCTCTATCAAATCTCGCATCGTTGAAAACTGAATGGTTGCCCAGGCGCAGGGGAATCGGTGGAGAGAGAGAGAGGCGGCTCCTCTCCCTCCCTTCCTTCCCTTGCCCGTTGATAACCGATAGTTAAAATGCGCGCTGCACTCGCTCGCTGCTGCTTTCCCAACTCTGCCTTTGCGCTGGCCTGTTTTTTCCAGATCTCCCTTTTTTTCTACCTATTTCGCTCTTTTCGATCCGAAAAACAATATATAAGGACTATTTTTTGGTATAGTTAAAATACGGTTGCTTATCGTCTTTTGTGTAAGTTTGGGGGACATGATTATTTGCATTGCAATGTTCTCTTTCGAATTGGTATTGTTAAGTCGCGTGTAGCCTTTAGTATTATTAGTATTAGATAGGCAATCTAGGGCAATTTTGTGCTGTCATACCCACGGTCTGAGGACAAGCCAACTTCAATCTTCAGCTGGAGCCTAAGCATCAGATCAGGGGATGGCAGCATCAGATTAAAGGATGTCAGTAGCCACTGAAGCATTTGATCAGGGGATGTCAGCATTAGATTAGGGGATGTCAGCAGCCACTGAAGCATCAGATCAGGGGGATGTCAGCAGCCACTGAAGCATCAGATCAGGGGATGTCAGCAGCCACTGAAGCATCAGATCAGGGGATGTCAGCAGCCACTGAAGCATCAGATCAGGGGATGTCAGCAGCCACTGAAGCATCAGATCAGGGGGTGTCAGCAGCCACTGAAGCATCAGATCAGGGGGGTGTCAGCAGCCACTGAAGCATCAGATCAGGGGATGTCAGCAGCCACTGAAGCATCAGATAAATAAAAATGAATGAATGATTGCAGAGCTGCCCAGCCAGCCCCAGTCCGCAGCCATGATGCCAGCCGTTGACAAGTTCGGCGGCGCCGATGCCGAATGGCGAATGTGCGCCGACTGGTTGCTCCGCTGTCTGGCCTCCTGCCCGGATATACTCGCCCAAGCTCAGTCCGTGCTGGTTGATACGCCAGGTGCCACGGTGGTTGACCTGCTGAACTGCCTGACCGACGGTGTGCTGCTGTGTCATATTCTGCCTGCGATCAGCTCCCAGCAGGTGGGCGATAATTTAGTTATAAAATTAACCTTTAAATCTAAATTAATAGAAGTGCAGTGGCTTTTAATTTTATTAATAAGCAGGCTTCATTATCCTAATTATCTCATTCTAATCCTCGCAGCAGCGGCCCGTACCTGAATCCCATACTTAAAATCCCATTCTCAAAATTCCATTCCCTGGAATCCCATACCTAGAATTCCATTCCCTGGAATCTCATACCTAGAATCCAATACCTGGAATCCCATTCCCTGAAATCCCATATCTGGAATCCCATTTCCTGGAATCCCATACTTAGAATTCCATTCCCTGGAATCCCATACCTAGAATCCAATACCTGGAATCCCATTCCCTGAAATCCCATATCTAGAATCCCATTTCCTGGAATCCCATACTTAGAATTCCATTCCCTGGAATCCCATGCCTAGAATCCAATACCTGGAATCCCATTCCCTGAAATCCCATATCTAGAATCCCATTTCCTGGAATCCCATACTTAGAATTCCATTCCCTGGAATCCCATGCCTAGAATCCAATACCTGGAATCCCATTCCCTGAAATCCCATATCTAGAATCCCATTTCCTGGAATCCCATACTTAGAATTCCATTTCCTGGAATCCCATATCTAAAATCCCATACCTGGAATCCCATTCCCTAACGTCCCATACCTAGAATCCCATACCTGGAATCCCATTCCCTAACGTCCCATACCTAGAATCCCATACCTGGAATCCCATTCCCTAACGTCCCATACCTAGAATCCCATACTTAAAATCCTGTACCTGGAATCCAATACTTTGAATCCCATACCTGGAATCCCATTCCCTAACGTCCCATACCTAGAATCCCATACCTGGAATCCCATTCCCTAACGTCCCATACCTAGAATCCCATACTTAAAATCCTGTACCTGGAATCCAATACTTTGAATCCCATACCTAGAATCCCATACCTGGAATCCCTTACCTGGACCTGTACCTATCCCAAGTATCCCAAATCCCACTCCCCCGCAGGTGACCCCGGAGCAGCTGCCCGGCTTCAAGCTGGCCACGCTGAATTCTCAATTCGCCTTCCGCCGGAACCTCAACCTGTTCCTATCGGCTTGTCAGACAGAGTTCGGCCTGTCCCCAGCTGACTTGTTCTCACCTGACGACCTGCTCAGCCAAGAGAACGTTGGCAGAATCATTCGCACCCTGTCGCTGCTGTCTAACAGTCCCAGAGCTAAGCAGAGCGGCATTGAAGGCTTCACGGTTGCTACTAGTAGCAACGGCAATGACGCCGCCGCTGTGACGGACTTATCCTCGGATTATTGCAACCTGATGGCCACGGCCACCGCTAAGAAAAGCCAGCAGCGGCAGCATCTGGCTGTCCCCACGGCCGCCGATCAGCCTGTTGGCAGCAATTATGTTGACGCCGCGGCTGAGCGAGTCTACGAGACCATCATGAACAAGACTCTAGTCAGCGGCAATGCTGAGGATGCTGGCGCCAAACGATCAGCTAAGGAGATCTGTATGGAAGAGCTGGTGACCACTGAGCGGACCTATGTTGAAACTCTGCGACTGTTGGTTGAAGATATTATGCGACCTATGAAGGTGAGACCCTGCGCCTGATGGTCTTTTGGGTTTTCAGAGTGGTTACACCTGCAACCGACAGCTCAGCCGCAGCTATTGCGCGGCGCATCTGAAGCTGCGTACGGCTGTTCAGTCCAAGGACCCTCAATTACCCCAGCTAATGCTGGCACCAATTTTACAACTGGTTGAACTGAATCAATGCAGAGTTAAGTGTCTTGCTTAAGGACACAAATTGTTCCGAGTGGGATTGGGAAGCGAACCCCCGACCTTTCAGTCGTGAATCCCGACGCTCTGACAACTAAGCTACAAGTCTTCAAATCAATGATAGAACAACTAATGCATTTTTATGAAACAAAAAACTGTAAATTTAATAAAGTAAAGTAATTATTAAAACACGCGTCGAACAATCCAGCTGAGACGGTGTTTTTCTGGACAAAATGATTAATGACCACTATGTGTGCTCGGCTATGTTGTTGCACTAGGAGGGACGGTGAGGGAGTGGCGGGGACTGGGATCGAGGGGATTAACAAAATCGGCTCTCTCTCGATTGCGGCCGTTTCGCGTGCGCGTGAGTGCCGTTTTTTTCCATATTTTTCTCACTTGCCTACATGGGATTTCGATATTCTCATCTGGGAGTTCAGAGCCAGTATTGCTTAGCTATATGTATAGCATACAGTGCCAGATTAAAGGGGGGCGGGGTTCTGAAACACCCGGCCTCGGTCGGGTGAAATTCGATGTTTTTACTAAGCCTGCAAAGGCTTGCAGCTGTGCTTTTTAAAAATAGCCGCGTTTTTGTATTTCTACCGCCTCTGGCTTGTGGCTGCTTTCATGATTTTGTTTTTTGTCAATGCTCCAAGCTGGAATCTGCCCCACAAACTGGCCAAGGCTCCCAGCTGGAATCTGCCCCACAAACTGCCCAATGCTCCCAGCTGGAATCTGCCCCACAAACTGCCCATGCTCCCAGCTGGAATCTGCCCCACAAACTGCCCATGCTCCCAGCTGGAATCTGCCCCACAAACTGCTGAATGCTCCCAGCTGGAATCTGCCCCACAAACTGCCGAATGCTCCCAGCTGGAATCTGCCCCACAAACTGGCCAATGCTCCCAGCTGGAATCTGCCCCACAAACTGGCCAAGGCTCCCAGCTGGAATCTGCCCCACAAACTGCCCATGCTCCCAGCTGGAATCTGCCCCACAAACTGCCCATGCTCCCAGCTGGAATCTGCCCCACAAACTGCCCATGCTCCCAGCTGGAATCTGCCCCACAAACTGCGAATGCTCCCAGCTGGAATCTGCCCCACAAACTGGCCAATGCTCCCAGCTGGAATCTGCCCCACAAACTGGCCAATGCTCCCAGCTGGAATCTGCCCCACAAACTGGCCAATGCTCCCAGCTGAAATCTGCCCCACAAACTGGCCAATGCTCCCAGCTGGAATCTGCCCCACAAACTGGCCAATGCTCCCAGCTGGAATCTGCCCCACAAACTGGCCAATGCTCCCAGCTGGAATCTGCCCACAAACTGGCCAAGGCTCCCAGCTGGAATCTGCCCCACAAACTGGCCAAGGCTCCCAGCTGGAATCTGCCCTTTGGTTGGCTATTCCACCTCCATCAGCACTGTGATTGGATGCACTGTAGCAGAGACGCACTCAGGTTAATTAAACAAACGGGTTGGCCATTCAGCCGCTAAAAAAGAGCTGCAATATGAGTGTCAACACAACATTGATCGTTCAGCGCGTGCCAGCCTAGCCAAACTTGATAGCAGGTTCAGTATTTTCATATAATCTAGTATTGAAAAAAACTATATGCTAGTAATTGCAACGCCCAGTTTATAGGTTTACGCTCAAGTATTACGCTGCATTTCTGGCTAGTAAGCATTCGTTACTAATATGCTGACATTTTGCTAGCGTTTTTAAAAAAACATTTTTTCTCCCATAGCCTTAAACAACCAAAATTCCCCACTGCTTGACGTCAGTGCGCCTGAACTTTCAGCAATTCATACGCATACACACTTAAATCCCACCAGCCCTAAAGTCATGATAAATTTTGGCTAAAATCTCGTATCCCAAATTCCGAAGCTTAAATTCCCAAGAGCATTAGCCGTCGCAAAAAATCCCATACCTGAAATCAGTCATTCGCCGGAAATCTCACACTTGAATCTCTTATACTTAAAAACCCATACTTACTGGAATCCCATACCCTGGAATCCCATAACCTGGAATCCCAAACCTATCTTGAAATCCCAAACCTATAATCCCATAGACCCATACCTATCTGAAATGTTATACCTGACGCTGTGACGCTAACTGCGTATTCTGTTGTTGTTGTTGTATACCTGAAATCCCATACCTAATTCCATAGCCTGGAATTCCAAACCTAGAATCCCATACCTGGAATCCCATACCTGGGATCCCATACCTGGAATCCCATACCTGGGATCCCATACCTGGAATCCCATACCTGAAATCCCATACCTGGAATATCATAACCTGTAATCCCATGCTTAGAAACCCATGCCCTGTAATCCAATGCTTAAAATCCCATACCTAGAATCCCATACCTGTAATCCCATGCTTAGAATCCCATACCTAGAATCCCATACCTGTAATCCCATGCTTAGAATCCCATACCTAGAATCCCATACCTGTAATCCCATGCTTAGAATCCCATACATAGAACCCTATAACCTGTAATCCCATGCTTAGAACCCCATGCCCTGTAATCCCATGCTTAGAATCCCATACCTAGAATCCCATACCTGTAATCCCATGCTTAGAATCCCATACCTGGAATCCCATAACCTGGAACCCCATAACTGGAATACCATACTGGGATTCCCAAACCTCAAGTGACTCCTACTATCCTCAGCCATCCACCTGAAATCCCAACCTACAGGAGTCGCAGTCCTCGTGGACCCCAGTGGAGGTGGACGCCATATTTGAGCACTTGCCTGAGCTGCTCAGCTTGCACAAGAAGTTACTCCGCGAACTGGAGGTTGCTACCCAGCTACGCGGGGCAAAGCCCCTGCCAGCTGTGCTCATCAGCTATCACAATCAGCTGCTGCTCTATGGAAACTATTGCGCCCACATGACCGAGGCCATCTCTCTGCTGGAAGACGCCTGCAGGTCAGACAAGAGGCGTCAGGAAGAGCTTCAACGGCATCTGACTGCGGCTAAGGCGCAGTTTAAACTAAACGAATATCTGGCCGTGCCTATGCAAAGGGTGCTCAGGTAAGAGAGGGAGGGAACTGCGCTGTGGCGTGTTGAAAGGTGCCGAAGCTCCGTCTGTGCTTGACATTTTGTGACAGCTCGGAGAGCCAAGTTCGATCCAACCCAAACGAAGGACTATCCCGACCTCTTGAAAGACCATCCCGATGTACCATAAAGAACAATCCCGAAGGACCATACGCCATGCCGAAGGACCATGCAAGAAAGATAACACCAAAGAACTATACCGGGGGACCATAAGGACCATCTCTAAGGACCATTCTGATAGACCGTCCCGAAGGACCATTCTGAAGGACCATATCTAAGGACCATTCTGATAGACCGTCCCGAAGGACCATTCTGAAGGACCATCTCTAAGGACCATTCTGATAGACCGTCCCGAAGGACCATTCTGAAGGACCATCTCTAAGGACCATTCTGATAGACCGTCCCGAAGAACCATTCTGAAGGACCATCCCAAAGGACCGTCCCGAAGGACCATCCCAAAGGACCATTCTGAAGGACCTTCCCAAAGGACCATTCTGATGGACCGTCCAGAAGGACCATTCTGATGGACCATCCCAAAGGACCATTCTAAAGGAACATCCCAAAGGACCATTCTGAAGGACCATCCCAAAGGACCATCCCAAAGGACCATCCCAAAGGACCATCCCAAAGGACCATTCTGAAGGACCTTACCAAAGGACTATTCTGAAGGACCTTCCCGAAGGACCATTCTGAAGGACCATCCCAAAGGATCATTTTGAAGGACCATCCCAAAGGACCGTCCCAAAGGATCATTCTGAAGGACCATCCCAAAGGATCATTTTGAAGGACCATCCCAAAGGACCGTCCCAAAGGATCATTCTGAAGGACCATCCCGATGCACCTTCGAGAAGAACCACACTGGACCATTCCCATTTGAAGGATCATAAAGGACTGTAAAGTACTATTCCTGATGCACCATAAGAGAAAACCACCCTTTGGATCATTCTCATTCTGAAGTGCCATTCTAAAGGACTGTTCACAGTGTACCATAAAAATAAAACATTCTAAAGGACCATCCCCACCATCGTTTTCGTGGTTTTTGTATTTTTTTGTCTTAAACCCACAACACTGATTAAAAAGTACGAGGACAAACTCCTTTGTTTATTATCAATGCTTGGCAACAAGTTGGCTGGCACAAACAGCTTATGAATTGCCCATGAATTGGAGTCAACAATAACCGCAGATGAAATTTGATAACCTATCACTCTATATCCCTCTGTTTATCTAATCCTCCCAGATACCACCTGTTGGTGAGGAGTCTCATGGACTATGATCGAAAGGAAGGCGGCAAAGATAAGGAGCTGCTCAAAGAGGCTCACGATGCTATGTGCGATGTGGCCACTTATGTTAATGAGACCAAGCGGGACACCGAGATGCGAGTGCTTATCAACCAGATTCAGACTCAGGTAAGGTGCTGGGATTTCTTGGTGCTTGTGCTGTCTATGCTAACAATGTCTATACCCACAATGTCTATACCCACAATGTCTATACCCACAATGTCTATACCCACAATGTCTATGCCACAATGTCTATGCCCACAATGTCTATGCCCACAATGTCTATGCCCACAATGTCTATGCCCACAATGTATATACCCACAATGTCTATACCCACAATGTCTATAC
>NIVC01003201.1:97135-111971 GCA_002269645.1 Macrostomum lignano
TAATCTTCCCATCCTCTGCAGATATTGCCACTAGCGGATTTCTCGCTTGGCAGAAAGTCCAAGCCACGACGCAGTGTGGGTTTTTAATGTATTATTGATATCGTGAATAGAATCTATCATTTATTTACTCGTCATTTTTGCCATTTCATTTTATAAGCATTTAAAGTATCTTTTTTAGTGCATTCTATAAGCATTTTCTTAAACGAAGTCGAACTGTTTCTTCAATTCTCTTATGATAATGTTGTTCAAACGCTCGCTGTACTACTACTAGCTAATAATAATGTTAGTGTTATTAGTGATGTTTTATTTTACGGATTTTAATAACCTTACTAAATGAAACATAACTTATAGCTTATTAAATAGGATGCGCTGCATAAGCGCGCAGTGTCATAGGGGCTCAGTGTCATAAGCGCGCAGTGTCATAAGCGCACAGTGTCATAAGCGCGCAGTGTCATAGGGGCTCAGTGTCACAAGCGCGCAGTGTTATAAGCGCGCAGTGTCATAAGCGCGCAGTGTCATAGGGGCTCAGTGTCACAAGCGCACAGTGTCATAAGCGCGCAGTATCATAAGCGCACAGTGTCAAAAGCGCGCAGTGTCATAAGCGCGCAGTATCATAAGCGCACAGTGTCAAAAGCGCGCAGTGTCATAAGCGCGGTGTCATAAGCGCGGTGTCAAAAGCGCACAGTGTAATAAGCGCAGTGTCAAAAGTGCAGTGTCATAGGGACTCCTCAGTGTTAAAAGCGCGCAGTATCATAATCGCGCAGTGTCATAAGCGCGCAGTCTTTGTCCGCAATCTCTGTCATACCAGTATTCGTACGTGTACGTATACATTTAAGGCTACTTGTGCACTCGCATTGTGGACTTGTTCGTTGTCACTTGCGTTAGTGCGCTCATGTGTGGATGCGCTTATGCCAGTGCGCTCTTGTGATATGCGCGCTTCGGAATGCGTCTAGTCAATTATAAGGGAATAGTTGTTTAAATACGAGTATTTTTTACAATATGTGGCAATACTTTGTCAGTTGGAAAGGCACTCAGTACAATTTGTGGCATGTACGATAAACGATTCAATACTATTAATATATTGTTTATTAATTGTCCAGAGTCACAGAACAATAATAAAAAATTATTTTAAGTTCCTTCGATAAAACATCAGCCAGTTTACTCTGTTTGAAATTTTAGCTCGTAAAACCTTTTTGGCCATAGACGAATGCGCTTTTTTTGTCCCAGGCATATAGTATTGTTATTACTAAAGAGCATGGACTTCTCCAGTTAGCATCTGGACTAGAAGGCTCCGCCCCTGAGTCTTCTACAACTCGAAATGAAACGAAATCGAAACTTGAATATATATTTTTTGAATTGGTGCAAGGAGTTCTAAAATTAGAATCTGGACTGAAAACGAGCATGCAATTAGGCTACTCCAATATAGACAAAACAAAACTACTTCATTTTTTTAATTAATAAGTCAGAAGGGTTTCTTCGAAGTGTATTTGAAAGCATTGCATTGTTTTACCATGCTGCTAAACAAGCGCGAGCAACTACAACAGGCTGTCCTCTTAAGCTACCTAGAATGACAAAGTGCGCTTTTCTTTCCACTCCAGATGCTAATATGGAACTCCTTGGCCTATCACTGCCTCATGTTGTAGACTTCTCCAGTCCAGATGCTAGCTAGAGAAGTCCATGTATTTGGTGTACAAATTTGTGGTTTCAATAAATAAAAACAATTGCTATTTATGTTTCGGAAACAATGAGAGCCAACCTTCAATATTTTTCTAAGAAACGCAAAGACCAGTTTCGCTTAATAGCCTCTCATCTCGCGCCCGAATACATCAGATCAGCAGCTTGGATATGCCTGGCAGTCTTCGTCTGATTGACTATGGCCGTCTGGAACAGGACGGCGACCTCCGCATTGCTAACGACGTCAGCAAGCCGAACGGGAGCAGCAAGCTGCGGGTCTGCTTCCTCTGGACCCGGATGTTCATGATGGCTAAGCCGCGGCCAGGCCTCACCTTCAAGACCGCATTCGCTGTCAAGCCCAACCTCTTCATCCGGGAGGTGGACCTGGCCTCGCCTAACCAGCTGGCCAACTCGTCCGCCTCTGGCCCGGCTGGCAATCGATCCACCACATCCTCGGTGCTGTCCAGCTCCTCAAGCGATGGCAAATGGACTTGGGCATTCCTGGTGTCTGAGCAGCTGCAGCAGCAGTCTGGCTCAGCCTCTCCCGCCTCCAGCTCGTCCACCCCCTCGCCCAAGGACCAGCCGGACCGGGTGAACTACCTGTTCCTGGCCAAGACTCGGGAGACTCGGACCCGCTGGCTCGAGGCTTTCCAACGCGCCAAAGACGACGTGGCGCCGGCGAACTACAATTGCAACGGCTATTTTTTCGAGAGGCGAACCCTCGATCCGCCGGCTATGTGCACCGTGTGCAATAAGCTCATACACGGCTGCTTCTTTCAGGGCTACAAGTGTCGCAAGTCTGGCCACGTTGTGCACAAACAGTGCATTCCTACGTCGGTTATTGCGCCGCCGTCCGCTAATAATCACGGTAGGTTTTAATGAGGGAGTCAAATTAATTGACAGTTTTTACTGTCACTTGAAATTTGTCATTCACTTGAAAATTGGTCGGGGCGTTGTCGTGCGATTCACACCTATGAGCCCCCCCCCGGCTCAAGACACAGAGTGTGTTCATACCTGACAATGAGATAGTCAAGGGCTGCTGTGTACACCCTGTGTGAGCATGTGGCATCTAAGCAAGAGTCTCTAATCGGGTAAAAGAAATTCGAGGCATCTCCCATTGGGTAACAGGGATTCCAGGCATCTCTCATCGGGTAACAGGGATTCCAGGCATCTCTCATCGGGTAACAGGGATTCCAGGCATCTCTCATCGGGTAACAGGGATTCCAGGCATCTCTCATCGGGTAACAGGGATTCCAGGCATCTCTCATCGGGTAACAAGGATTCCAGGCATCTCTCATCGGGTAACAGGGATTCCAGGCATCTCTCATCGGGTAACAGGGATTCCAGGCATCTCTCATCGGGTAACAGGGATTCCAGGCATCTCTCATCGGGTAACAGGGATTCCAGGCATCTCTCATCGGGTAACAGGGATTCCAGGCATCTCTCATCGGGTAACAGGGATTCCAGGCATCTCTCATCGGGTAACAGGGATTCCAGGCATCTCTCATCGGGTAACAGGGATTCCAGGCATCTCTCATCGGGTAACAGGGATTCCAGGCATCTCTCATCGGGTAACAGGGATTCCAGGCATCTCTCATCGGGTAACAGGGATTCCAGGCATCTCTCATCGGGTAACAGGGATTCCAGGCATCTCTCATCGGGTAACAGGGATTCCAGGCATCTCTCATCGGGTAACAGGGATTCCAGGCATCTCTCATCGGGTAACAGGGATTCCAGGCATCTCTCATCGGGTAACAGGGATTCCAGGCATCTCTCATCGGGTAACAGGGATTCCAGGCATCTCTCATCGGGTAACAGGGATTCCAGGCGTCTCTATTTTGGGAACAGGGGTTTCAGGCATCTCTAACCAGGGAGAAAAATTCCAGGTATCTCTAATTAGGGAACAGGAATTCGAGGTATCTCCAGTTAGAAAACAAGTGTTCCAGGTATATTTAATTGGAGAACAGGGATATCAGGTATTTCTAATTAGAAAACAGGTGTTCCAGGTATCTCTAAGTAGGTCGGTGTGCGTGTTGCTCAGAGGCCAGCTCAATGGGCCTGACTACTTGCGTATTGCAGCAAACAATCGTTTTAAGCCAGCAAAGTTTCCGTAAAGCATATTTAAAGCAGAATTTAGAACACTATGGATCGGATGGATTCTCATCTCCACCCTTGTTGCGCCAGGCGTGGCCGTGCCCAGCAGCTCCCGGCCGCAGTCGCTGATATCGCCGGCGCCGCCGCGCAGTCCGGCGCTAGGCGCCGGTCCCGTTCGACGCGACACCATCAGCTACGTGGCACCGACGATGCCGGAGCCCACCGGCAGTCCCCGGTCGCCAATCTCACCAGGTCGGGTCGTCGCCGCCGCCGCAGCAGCCCCAGCGTCGGGTGTGCAGCAGCCGAGAGCCTCCGTCGTCAGCAGCGGCCCGCCAGTCTGGTCGGACTACTATGTCGGCGTCATGGTCAGGGATGACGCTAAAGACGCTCTCATGCCTATGCCGGTCGGCACCTATCTGGTGCGGGAGAGCCAGGGCAACGGAGAGTACGCAGTGTCCTTGCGTTGTAAAGACACTGTCAAGCACATGCGAGTGCTCAGATCTGCTGACGGCTATAAGCTGGGCGAGAATATGAATTTCGCCACAGTGCCAGAGTTGATTACCTATTATTCGTGAGTCTGCTTTGATGGTTTGGCAATTTGCTTTAACTAGTAACTGGCATTTCGGGCATAACTGATTGGGAAACTGGGACTCCAGGCATCTCTAATTAGAGAACGGGGACTCCAGGCATCTCTAATTAGAGAACGGGGACTCCAGGCATCTCTAATTAGGGAACGGGGACTCCAGGCATCTCTAATTAGATAACAGGGACTCCAGGTATCTCTCATTAGGGAACGGGGACTCCAGGCATCTCTAATTAGGGAACGGGGACTCCAGGCATCTCTAATTAGAGAACGGGGACTCCAGGCATCTCTAATTAGGGAACGGGGACTCCAGGCATCTCTAATTAGGGAACGGGGACTCCAGGCATCTCTAATTAGGGAACGGGGACTCCAGGCATCTCTAATTAGATAACAGGGACTCCAGGTATCTCTCATTAGGGAACGGGGACTCCAGGCATCTCTAATTAGATAACAGGGACTCCAGGCATCTCTAATTAGAGAACGGGGACTCCAGGCATCTCTAATTAGATAACAGGGACTCCAGGCATCTCTAATTAGGGAACGGGACTCCAGGCATCTCTAATTAGGGAACAGGGACTCCAGGCATCTCTAATTAGAGAACGGGGACTCCAGGCATTTCTATTTAGGGAACGGGGACTCCAGGCATTTCTATTTAGGGAACGGGGACTCCAGGCATCTCTAATTAGGGAACGGGGACTCCAGGCATCTCTAATTAGAGAACGGGGACTCCAGGCATCTGAAAAATCTCATATTTTAATTAACTGGTATCTCAGGCATTAAAAACAGGGATTAACACTCATCCAGGGCCCTAAGTTATCAGGTTTGCATTCAGCAGCTGTCAAAAACCATCTCTTTATTTATACTTATTCCCCTCTCCAGCTCGAACAGCCTTCGTGAGTGCTTCCGCGAGCTGGACTGTTTACTAGAAATTCCCTACAAAGCCCAGCAGCGCCAGTCGGCCCGCCAGTCGGTGCGCAGCTCCTCCGGCAGCGTCATCGGCTGGGCGCCGGTGATTCGCGAGTACAGTGCCCCGCCTTCGGCTGGTCACATCAGCCTGAGCGCCGGTGAGGTTGTCGCCGTGCTGTCGCAGGAGGGCAGCCTCTGGTCCGGGCGGAAGCTCAACAGTCAGGTTGGACTTTTCCCTGCCGACTGTGTTGGCCCAATCAGTGCTCAGCCCTCCGCGGAGTGACGCCTGGCAACTGGTCAGGGACCGGTGATTGTGTGCGTGACTAGCTTGCGTAATGTTGCTAATTGGGCGGGGGGTGGGGCAATGCTTCAGAGGGCGCTGCTCCCCACCCCAATGCTTCAGAGGGCGCTGCTGCCCCCCCCACACCCCAATGCTTCAGAGGGCGCTGCTGCCCCCCCCCCACCCCAATGCTTCAGAGGGCGCTGCTCCCCACCCCAATGCTTCAGAGGGCGCTGCTGCCCCCCCACACCCCAATGCTTCAGAGGGCGCTGCTGCCCCCCCCCACCCCAATGCTTCAGAGGGCGCTGCTGCCCCCCCCCACCCCAATGCTTCAGAGGGCGCTGCTTCCCCCCCACCCCAATGCTTCAGAGGACGCTGCTGCCCCCCACCCCAATGCTTCAGAGGACGCTGCTGCCCCCCCCCACCCCAATGCTTCAGAGGACGCTGCTGCCCCCCCACCCCAATGCTTCAGAGGGTGCTGCTCCCCACCCCAATGCTTCAGAGGGCGCTGCTCCCCACCCCAATGCTTCAGTGGGCGCTGCCCCCCACCCCAATGCTTCAGAGGGCGCTGCTGCCCCCCCCACACCCCAATGCTTCAGAGGGCGCTGCTGCCCCCCCCCACCCCAATGCTTCAGAGGGCGCTGCTGCCCCCCCCCACCCCAATGCTTCAGAGGACGCTGCTGCCCCCCCCACCCCAATGCTTCAGAGGACGCTGCTGCCCCCCACCCCAATGCTTCAGAGGGTGCTGCTCCCCACCCCAATGCTTCAGAGGGCGCTGCTCCCCACCCCAATGCTTCAGTGGGCGCTGCCCCCACCCCAATGCTTCAGTGGGCGCTGCTCCCCACCCCAATGCTTCAGTGGGCGCTGCTGCCCCCCCACCCCAATGCTTCAGAGGGCGCTGCTGCCCCCCCACCCCAATGCTTCAGAGGACTCCGCTGCCCCTTCAATGCTTCAGAGGACTCCGCTGCCCCCCCCCAATGCTTCAGAGGACTCCGCTGCCCCCCCACCCCAATGCTTCAGAGGACTCCGCTGCCCCCTCCCCAATGCTTCAGAGGACTCCGCTGACCCCCCCCCAATGCTTCAGAGGACTCCGCTGCCCCCTCCCCAATGCTTCAGAGGACTCCGCTGCCCCCCCCCCAATGCTTCAGAGGACTCCGCTGCTCCCCCCCCCAATGCTTCAGAGGACTCCGCTGCCCCCCCCCAATGCTTCAGAGGACTCCGCTGCCCCCCCCCCAATGCTTCAGAGGACTCCGCTGACCCCCCAATGCTTCAGAGGACTCCGCTGCCCCCCCCCCAATGCTTCAGAGGACTCCGCTGCCCCCCCCCAATGCTTCAGAGGACTCCGCTGCCCCCCCCCCAATGCTTCAGAGGACTCCGCTGCCCCCCCCAATGCTTCAGAGGACTCCTGCTTCCTGCATGGCTGGATTGCGCAGCCAAAAAATGAAATGCCTCAAACTTTGAGGCATTTTGACTTCCACTTTTTATTTTTTCACATCTAAGAAATGCTTTGCAATTGTTCTGTTTTGCCGCGAGCCTATGTCGTAAATATCCATTACGTCATCACCAGTAATTGTTTGTGGTTAAAATCTTAGATTTCGATCTAAAGCATAACTCTTTGTTTACATTTTTTTCATTGAATAACATACATGTGATTCTTATACTATTTACATAAATATAGATGGCCTATGTAATGATTAATTTTTTCTGTTTTTTTTTAAAACAAAGCTACTTTTTTTTTAAACAAAAACTCCGATATTGTTCATATATATTGTCGAAGCCCACCCAGTTCAGACTAAGCTAGTGGATTTTACATGTAATTTTTTTGTTGTTAACAAAATCAAATATCCTTCTTACCTAATAAGAGTAGGAAGAGACGCACTTTATTTTTTTAACTATTCGCCCTTTATATATTACTCTGGTCAGTGACAAGTCTAGCTTATATTCGCACTGCTTTGTAGATAACCTGGTCACAGACAATTAATATGTAGTAATAACAATGATCAATTAGCATAGCATATTATAGGTTTGAAAGCTTGTATAATAATATTTTTACAAATGCCATCCTAAATCCAGTGCTTTTAACTATAGTATTTGTCAGTCTGCTGCTTTCTGCGTCCTTTAAAACATTTGTTCTTCATTAATTTCAATTTTATCTGTACCTCTTTAATTTTAAAGTTTTTTTTTTAATTAATACCCTGGGGTGTTGAATAAATTCGTATCCAGAAATTTTAAACCAGAAGTTTTACTAAAGCAACTTTGCTAATTACTTTACTATCAGTAGTCTGTTGCCTATACATTTTATCTAGGTGTATGCTCCTTATATTATTCCCTATTCCTTATATAATCATCCCTGCTCAGAATTCTTGTTGCCAAGGCTCGTTCGGAACCGCGGCGAAATCGGATTTTCTACTCGAGCTCACGGCCGCCCCCTTCCCCAGCTCCATCACCCTGCCGGGCAGCGCATCTCATTCTGGATTAAGAAAATTTTATATTAATTCCTTCCCCTTCTCTCCCAGATCTCTGGCTGCGAATGAGGAGTACTCGCTGATCAAATCTGGCGTGCCCAGCTCTCTGTGTCCTCTCGTGTATAAGTCTGGCTAGTTGGCCGTAAAACTGCATTTCTAGGCTAGGGTGTAAGCGGCTTGGATTAAATCTAAATTGCTTCGCCTGAAAAATCTTTGAGAGGGCTGTAATGCTCAGTTGTGAGAGTTGGTTTCAGCTTCTGTACAACATCAATGCTGTTGAGTTTCCCTGGCTCTCGTGCAGAATTGTGTGGATCCAGATTCGAACCCAGGTAGCTTCACTATCAATCAGATACAATTAAAAAGACCGAATTCAACTGCAAGCATACTATATAGCTAATATCTATTGAGAATCTATTGGCGTCTGGGACTGGGTGCTTGTGACAACCTGTTTATTTTGATAATAGATTTAATTGCATGCGTCACGTAAGCTTTCACATTATGCTTATACATAACAATACGTACGTTGAATATTAAGCTACTGCGTTCTAACTTTTAATAGCAGTTCACGACAGCTGTTCATAGTTTACAAAAATGCCAGTCGTGAACTGCTATTTTGTTTGAATGAATAGAAAATGAAGTTTAGAAACAGAAGAGTTTTCAGAGGCCATATGTTGCTAACTGCTCAATGCAAAGCAGTTTTACTTATTTTGCATCGTTTTGCTGGGCTGGGGCTTAATTTAGGGTGCGGGAAAAACACTCGTGCTACTGCTGCTAAAGCGGCTTAAAATTGATTGCTTTCACAACAGCAGAAAAATGAGAAAAAGAACAGGGCTAAAAAGCAAAAGCGCGTTGAAATACGAAAGAACCAAGCTGGAGGGGGGCTGCTCTACCCTGCAGCTACAACCTGCAGAATTGAAGCGATTGCGATTATAAATTAATGGGCTTTGAATCTAGCAACGCACACTACGCAACGGAAAATCAATGATGGTACAGTGTAATAGGAAGTGTTCAGCTGACGTGTACACGACTTGGTGCTTGCAGAAACACAGACACACTTTAGTATAATGAATGTTGTGCCCTCTGCAGGCAAGCAATATATATACAGAGCCATCGAGTAGCCATCAGATATCTTGGCTGAAGATTTTAATTAAGATAACTGTCTTAGTCAGACCCTCCCTGAAATTTCGGGACCCAAATAGCGGATCTCCGCACGCATCCAAGACCTACATGCATGCACAATCTACCTAGTGGTTAGAGCGTCGGACTCATGACTGAAAGGCCGGGGGTTCGATTCCCGACCCAGTCGGGACAATTTGTGTCCTTGAGCAAGACACTTGACTCTGCATTGCTTCAGTTCACCCAGCTGTAAAATGGGTGCCAGCATTAGCTGGGGTAATTGAGGCTGTGTGTGGCGACCCCTCAGTCTTTGAATTGATCAGCCGTACGCAGCCTTCAGATGCGCCGCGCAATAGCTGCGGCTGAGCTGTCGGTTCTGCGACCTTCTTAACGACCTTCTGGCAACTTTACACTGTATCAGGCCTTGAGTCCCTGGGACTGGCATTAATGGCTTTGACCAAAAACAAAATAAGTCGTAACAAAACCTGCCTAGCAACAAGCATGCAAACGGCTGAGGTCTATGAGCGTGACGCGTGAGCCATCCCTGAGTGCTGGATCTTACGACACGTTCGTGTCGTTGGGAATGACACCCGGCACAATCTCGTTGCCCTCTTTGGGGTAGTAGACCACGATCGACATCACTATGGTGACGAAGTAGATGACAAAGAACAGCCTGTCGAGCACCATGGCAACCGAGCGCCACTCTTGCACGGTGCGACCGACCCGTTCTTTGCCTTCGTGCAGTCGTTGAATGTAGCGCAGAGCTTTGACAATGTCTCGCAGGTCCTTGGCCAGGGTGTTCAGCTTTCGTCTGGCTATCGGCTCCATCGCTAGCAGGGCTGGCGCCATCAGCGGCTGCTGCTGACAGTTCAAGTAGCCTAAAGGATTTGACTGCGACAGCAGCAGCTGCTGCGACATGTTCGGCTGCACCGAGGCGCCGTTGACCCGGCCGTAGCTGTAGGGAGGTGCCGAAGAGAGCAGCTGCTGCTGCTGCTGAGTCTGCTGCATCTGCCGTAATTGAAACTCTGTCTGTTGCTTTTGCTGCTGCTGTTGCTGTTGCTGCTGCGGCTGGGGCTTGGCCGCCAAGGTCACAAAGAGCATGCGAGCTCCGTGCTCGATGGCCAGCTGCGGGCGAGCGTGCGGTGCAGGGGCGGTTCGACTGAACACAAAAGCTTCGAACAACACAGGCATGTACACTTCACTGTGCCTTGGGGGTTGGCCCTCTAGGCCGTTAATTGCACGAGCAGAGCCAAGCCGAGATTCCAATTTTGCCCCAAATTAAAGTGACTGCACTTGGAATATCCTCTGCAACATAAGAGCGGCGCCAGACCACTGGGTTACGGCCCCTTCAAACTAGCTAACCATGGTGTAAGGAATTCCCGCTGTATTTGGCAATACTGCGTTCGCAACACAGCGGCTCACCTTTTTGAGCCAGCGCGGCACCTCCTGCCTGTTGTCGCCGCGGAAGTGAAAATTCACCACAATGACAGACAGGAAGGTGGATAGGGTGATGATGCCCATGTTGAGGCAGTAGTACTGGCCTGCGCGTGGGCGGGGAGTTGGAGAGATTTGCGGTTTATTTCGACCGAGGCAAAGTAAAAAGATGGTTAAAATACAAAAATAGAAAGCTTTTTCGTTCCCGGATGCAGTCACGCAAGCGGTGCCATCCGATCCACAAAGTCTGCCCTCATTAACCACTGTCTGTCTCTGTACTCTGTCAATCATTTTTCTGAGCAACACCGCACTGCATTTCGTTTGAGTTACTTGAAATTTGAAATTTATTCAAAATTGATTAACCTGACAACATTCACTATTTTGAAGTTGAAAATTCCTAATTCAGAGATCTGACAACATAGTGGAAGTCCTGACACTCTCGTCGGAGACCCTGACAATCTCTTTTAGGGAATCTGACATCCTCTCGTAGGGAATCTGACATCCTCTCGTAGGGAATCTGACATCCTCTCGTAGGGGATCTGACATCCTCTCGTAGGGGATCTGACATCCTCTCGTAGGGAATCTGACATCCTCTCGTAGGGAATCTGACATCCTCTCGTAGGGAATCTGACATCCTCTCGTAGGGGATCTGACATCCTCTCGTAGGGGATCTGACATCCTCTCGTAGGGATCTGACATCCTCTCGTAGGGATCTGACATCCTCTCGTAGGGGATCTGACATCCTCTCGTAGGGATCTGACATCCTCTCGTAGGGATCTGACATCCTCTCGTAGGGAATCTGACATCCTCTCGTAGGGGATCTGACATCCTCTCGTAGGGAATCTGACATCCTCTCGTAGGGATCTGACATCCTCTCGTAGGGGATCTGACATCCTCTCGTAGGGAATCTGACATCCTCTCGTAGGGATCTGACATCCTCTCGTAGGGATCTGAAATCCTCGTAGGGGATCTGACATCCTCTCGTAGGGGATCTGACATCCTCTCGTAGGGGATCTGACATCCTCTCGTAGGGAATCTGAATCCTCTCGTAGGGAATCTGACAACCTCTCGTCGAAGACCCTGACAGCCCAACCAGCCCGAATTCGACTGCTCAAACCGAACTCACCAATCAGCGGGAACGAGTCCGATGCAGAGGGAGTCTGGCCCTCGAGCAGCAGCATCAGCAGGAAGAATGCAACGAAGATGTTCATGCCTGAGCATTGCGAATCGATTGAGTCATTAGCAACCATCACTAACCACGAGCTACATAAACAACAAGATCAGAATGAAGCTGCATTCAGTCCAAAATCGTGCAGATTTCTCTAGAGGTGGTTTTTTCTCTGCATAATGCGTTTTTGCCAAGTTTCTCAAGCTAAAGCTTCAAATAAGTTTAAAATATTTGTTTGTTTCCTAATCCGTTTAATAAAAAATAAAATTATAAATCAACCTCAACTGAGACGTTTTACAAGCTCGAAGCTTCACAAGCTCCTAAGGTGAGCTATTGTTAATTTAGTGGTAAAATATCCGCTTGTGCCCGTCACCAGACCAGGTTTTCTAGTGTGGATACCCTTCCACCTTTTCTATTATACTTGTCCATTGTGCAGCCAGCAGGTGGCGAGCTCACGAGCACCATCTTGGCCGGAGTCTCCGGCGGCAGCCAGAACAGCACCAGAGTGAGGGAGGACAGCAGGCAGCAGGGCAGGATGAGGATCAGGGTGGAGAAGGCGGTGTTTCGCCGGATCCACAGCCAGAACGTGATGTCTACGTAGGGCTCCGGGCAGCAGGGGTAGACCTGCTCCTTGAACTTGGCCGAGTGGTTCAGTATCTCCCACTCTGGACTGTCCACCATGCCCTCAACGTCGAAGGCGGTCATGTTTCGATAATAGGTGATGTTCACTCGCGCAGCTGTGTGAATTTAGGGAAAGTTCTAACTGTCTCCGTGTATAAATTATAACAAAAATATGCCAAAAGTGGGCTGCTTAGTTCAGTTGCTAAGGATATCTTGGAATGCTCTGAAACCGGTTGCTAAGGGCGCTAGGAGGGTTTCTTGGAATGGGCTGAAAATGGTTGCTAAGGGCGCTAGTAGGGTTTCTTGGAATGGGCTGAAAATGGTTGCTAAGGGCGCTAGTAGGGTTTCTTGGAATGCTCTGAAACTGGTTGCTAAGGGCGCTAGTAGGGTTTCTTGGAATGCTCTAAAACTGGTTCCTAAGGGCGCTAGAAGGGTTTCTTGTAAGGCTCTGAAACTGGTTACAACAGTTGCTAACGACGCTTTGAGGGCTTCTAGACGGGTTTCTAAGGCCATCAGACAGTCAGTCAGCTCACCACCACATCAGCAATGCCCCCCCCCAACTCACCCATCGTAAGTCCATGGGCCGAACTTCAACCAGCAGACCTGCTTATCAAATGGGAAATATTTGATTTTGATTTCGCACGCGCTCTTGTAGATGGCCATCGGGTGCCACTCCACCGTGCCGTTGTGGTGCACCTTGGCTGCCGAATCGCGCCTCTCCTCCAACCTCTCGTCGGCGCTGTTGCCGAGGGGGGGATTCAAGATTAGCCAGAAATCAATCAGAGGGAGACACTGACCCATATTTTGAGAATCATATATTTGAAATTAGCTGGTCTGGGAACCGATAATTGGCTGGTGTCTCTTGGTTGGCGCCCCTGCCTCTTGGTTGGCGCCCCTGCCTCTTGGTTGGCGCCCCTGTCTCTTGGTTGGCGCCCCTGTCTCTTGGTTGGCGCCCCTGCCTCTTGTTAGCGCCACTGTCTCTTGGTTGGCGCCCCTGCCTCTTGGTTGGCGCCACTGTCTCTTGGTTGGCGCCCCTGCCTCTTGGTTGGCGCCCCTGTCTCTTGGTTGTGGTGCCACTGTCTCTTGGTTGGCGCCCCTGTCTCTTGGTTGGCGCCCCTGTCTCTTGGTTGGTACCCTTATCTCTTGGTTGGCGCCCCTGTCTCTTGGTTGGCGCCCCTGCCTCTTGGTTGGGCCCCTGCCTCTTGGTTGGTGCCACTGTCTCTTGGTTGGCGCCCCTGCCTCTTGGTTGGCGCCCCTGCCTCTTGGTTAGCGCCACTGTCTCTTGGTTGGCGCCCCTGCCTCTTGGTTGGCGCCACTGTCTCTTGGTTGGCGCCCCTGCCTCTTGGTTGGCGCCCCTGCCTCTTGGTTGGCGCCCCTGCCTCTTGTTGGCGCCCCTGTCTCTTGGTTGGCGCCCCTGTCTCTTGTTGCGCCCCTGTCTCTTGGTTGGTGCCACTGTCTCTTGGTTGGCGCCCCTGCCTCTTGGTTGGCGCCCCTGTCTCTTGGTTGGCGCCCCTGCCTCTTGGTTGGCGCTCCTGTCTCTTGGTTGGAGCCCCTTGCCAGTTTTATTTATTGATAGCTCTTGGGAGAACGCATTTTTTGAGACTAATTGAGGGTCCGCACCCCCTGGTCCCCTCTGAGGATACCAATGCCCCCGATGTACATAATCATTAGTATGTTAAGCATTCAAAGCATTCAGAGCTCACTAGTTGTACAGCGCAATGTCCGGCAGCCACAGTTTTTCTGGTGGGAATGTGCAGCAACTTGATGCTGACTCCTCCTCAGGCTCCCAGCGCAGGTGATAGTCAACCCATTGCTGCGGGTACAGGTGAGGACGGGAGGCAGTTGCTACCCTTTCTGGGCCATTCGAGGACTCGGGATTATCGCTCAAGAAATGATTTATGAATTATGAGCGCAAGTTGTGGGATTCTGGGATGAAAGAAGCACAAGAGATGATGAAGGTTATGAAAAATGATACAAGACATTGAAGACACGAGAGCTGAGGTAGAATAAACAGAAATCTGGGATAGAGTGCACACAAGAATGAAGATTTATAATAGATATAGCACACAATAGTCAAGATGGAACAGGTACGAGAATCGAAATATAACAGATATAACACCAGAATCAAAGATATAACAGATGATATATAGCACACCAGAATCAGGGATACAACGGATATAACAGATGTAACACACTAAAATCAAAGATATAACACACTAGAATGTAAGATATAACAGATATAGCACACCAGAATCAGGGATATAACAGATATAGCACACCAGAATCAGGGATATAACAGATATAACACACCAGAATCAGGAATATAACAGATATAACACACCAGAATCAGGATATAACAGATATAGCACACCAGAATCAAGGATACAACAGATATAGCACACCAGAATCAGGGATATAACAGATATAACACACAGAATCAGGAATATAACAGATATAACACACCAGAATCAGGGATATAACAGAATATAGCACAC
>NIVC01003202.1:0-111919 GCA_002269645.1 Macrostomum lignano
TGTTAGTAACTAGTGAAATACAATTTTAACTACATCGACTGTAATAAGTTTTCTAGAAAAGTTTAGAGCTACGTTTATTTATATTCTATCCGTCAAAAATATTTATAACAATATTCCTCTGTTACGAATCTACTTGCAGTATGAAGACGAGTAAGTAGCTATTAAATTTATTTATCTGCGTATTTATTAACAATCCATCAAATATGCCCACCTGATTGCTCTACTTTACAGTAGTTAAGACTAGTAGTAATTGCAAATTTTTGTCTACTTGCTCTATTCGCCTAAATTAATATCTAAAAGACGATTAACTAAGCTACTTAAGTAGTCAAAGCGAGGAGTATTATCATATTCAAGAATTAAATCGTCAAAAGATATCTAATCTGATTGCTCTACTTACAGTAGTTTAAGCCAGTAGTAGTTAGAAAAATTTAGGCTCAGAAAATTGAAGGTAATACAAAATAATTCGATTTACCGGATTACCCTACTAGCAGTAGTCAGGACGAGGTGCAGCACAACAGCCCGCACGGTGGTGCTGCAGCGGGGCGGCCGCGGATATGGATTCGTATTGCGCGGCGCCAAAGCCGGGAGCAGCTCCGCATTGCCGAGTTCCAGCCAACGCCGGACATTCCTGGATTGCAGTACCTGGACGACATCGAGCCCGGCAGTCCGGCCTGTCGCCGGCCTTCGTCGGGGTGACTACATTGTTGCCATCGGGGACGTTGATGTGCGCAGCCCAGTCACGAGATGTGCGTTCGCCTCATCAAGGAGGCTGGAGAGACTCTGGCGATGCAGGTGCTCACGGTCACGCGTAGCAGGTGGTCAGACAGGATGCTGGTAAGTTGATGCTGGATTACCGAAATTTTTTCACCGGACTTTTCTGGATTTAAAAGGTCGCTCACCGAAAAAAGATATTTGAGAAGTCCGTCACCGACATTTTTGGATTTTGAGAAGTTGCTCACCGACATTTTGTGGATTTGAGAACTCGCTCACCGACATTTTTGGGGATTGAGAAGTCGCTCACCGACATTTTGGGATTTGAGAATCGCTCACGCGACATTTTTGCTGGATTTGAGAATCGCTCACACGACATTTTTGGGGATAAAAGTCGCTCACCGAAAATTCAAGATATTTGAGATCGCTCACCGACATTTTTGTGGATTTGAGAAGTTGCTCACCGACATTTTGTGGATTTGAGAAGTGCTCACACACCGACCATTTTCATTTCTGGATTTGAGAAATCGCTCACCGAACATATTTGGGGATTTGAGAAGTGTTCACCGACATTTTTGTGGGATTCGAGAAGTGGTTCACCGACATTTTGCGGGATTTGAGAAGTGGTTCACACATATTTGCGGGATTTGAGAAGTGGTTCACCGACATTTTTGTGGGATTTGAGAAATCGCTCACCGACATATTTGGGGATTTGAGAAGTGGTTCACCGACATTTTTGTTGGATTTGAGAAGTCGCTTTTGGGAGATTTAGTAAGTCGCTCATCAACACTTTTGGGAGATTTTGAGATTTGCTCAACGACATTTTTGTGGGATTTAAGAAGTTCTTTTTGAGACATATTTTAGCTATAAGGCAGGTAATCAAACGATTTGAATTTCACCTCTTGGCCTTCATTTTTCTTCCTTTGTAGGCAGGTGCCGCCTAAGGCAAGGACAGATTTTCTGTTCTCAATTGGAAAACCCATGTTTTTAACTACGATATCTTTTCTGTAAAATTTCTTATTGAGAATAAGTTTATTCCTGCAATATATTTTGAGGTAGATTCGGAGGTACATATTTAACTAGCATTCAGTTTATCGTATCTCCATGTTAGCTCAAACTTATCTCTGTTAATTTGATTTCCTTGGTACAACTTTCGAGGAACTGCTCTATTATAAAATATTTATTTCCGCCTTTAAATACCGTCATTTAATTGCAACTCGGTGACTGTCTTTCATCTTTTCCTTGGTGATGGAAATCTAATTACTGAATAGAAATGCATAGGTATAAATAGAAATATACCCTAATATATTCTTGCGTTGCTATGGATACAGAATGGATTGCTAATGTATCTACTTTCTAGTTTATATCAGAAATGCTAGATATGTGACTCGCAATTAAAGCCGTGAAAAGTCTACACTTTTTTCTCAGCAGTGTGACTTAAATTTAACGTGGTAGCTAAAATTTCCTTTTCTTCCTCGGGGTTTGCGGCCTTGCTTAGCCAATGAGAGAGCAGTAAGGAGAGAGTCCAGAGTCAGTCGGCCGAAACTAGCCTAGAGGGCAGGCCCAATCTAGCTCAGCCAATGAGAGAGTAGTAAGGAGAGAGGGCAAAGTCGGACGAACAAAACTTCAGCCTAGGGGGGCAGGCCCAATCTAGCTCAGCCAATGAGAGAGCAGTAAGGAGAGAGGGCAAAGTCGGACGAACAAAACTTCAGCCAAGGGGGGGGGAGCAGGTCCAATCTAGCTCAGCCAATGAGAGAGCAGTAAGGAGAGAGTCAGAGTCAGACACGAGCGGGCAAGAGGAGAGCCTAACTGTTTTGGCTGAGGGCTGGAACGCCACCCGTTTTCTATCTTGCTCGCTATGCACACGCACTGGATTTGGGTTCTTCAATTTTTCCTGCAAACTTCTGTCGTGCTTTTACTTATTCTTAGATAATAAGGCAAAACGCTTATTTATGCTACTAAAAAGTAGACGAACGCATTTTTGCGTGTGACATCTAGTTAGTCTATTTTACCGGCATATTAGAAAGAAAAGGTTGTACGTTTATTATCTCTTAAGTCTGCTTAATTAGGTTATTTTAAAAAAAAAACTGCAGTAAACTCTCAAGCCTGTATTATAATTTTTTTCAAACACTACACTTTATCTATCTTAGTTGCCTAGCGGTATATTTTTGAAATTTTGTCTGGGAAATCAATTGGTTTCGGCAGGTTTAATTGATTGCATTGAAGCTCTGTGTCTTAATTTTGGAAAATTGTACACACTCTCTCTCTCTCTCTCCATTCACCGACAGACCGTACCGACTATAAGGAGCCGGTTAAGTCCGCGGCAAAGACCAATGGCAGCTGCGCAACCTCCGTTTCGCCAGCCGCTTCTGCAGTGTCAACTTTTTCTTCTCCTCAGCAGCAGCAGCAACAGCAACAGCAGCAGCAGCAGCAGCAGCAAATCCACCAGCCACCGAAGCGTCCGCCGCCGCCGCCGCCACCTCAAGCCGCTCCAGCCGTGGCTGCCGCATCTCCGGCTCCAGCCCCGGACATCTATAGCCAATCGGCCGAGTTTGTCCAGGATCATCCGGGCTCCAATCTACTGGTGACGCGGCCGGAGACCGCGAAACTGCTGCCGGCGGGCTTGGCCATCCAGGGCCGAGTCAGCGTGCTGGGTGACGGTGGCAGCGGCGGTGAGGTCGATGATCCGCCAGCAGACTATTCTGACGGCGAGGATCAGGCGGATGATGAAAAAGAGGCGGCCGAGGTCGACGCCGCTCCACCACCGTCGCCGCCGGCCGAATTCTCGTTTGGCCGGCAAACGACAGCTGAAGCGGATGTTGACAAAGTGTCGCCGCCGGCAACTTCTGCGGTGGTTGCACCGGCCGCTGCGGCGGCAACGGTGGCAGCTGTTACCGTCAAGCCAGTCGCTCCTCCGCCTCCGCCTTCGTCTCCGCCCCCGGTTGCTCAGTCGGAGAACCCGAAACCGGATGCGTCACCATCGCAAACCACTGAAGAAGAGGCTTTGCAGCAGTCGACTTCGCAGGCATCGCCGACTCAGAGTCGCCCAGCGCCGCCTCCGCCTCCGCCGCCGCCTCCGCAGTCGTCTTCTCCTTTGTCTCCGGTAGCTGCTGCAGCTGCTGGATCTCCTTCGCCACCGACTATTCAGTCTGCTCCGCCGCCGCCTCCACCGCCGCCGCCTCCGCCACCACCGCCGCCGCCTCCGCCAGCGGGTCTGATTCTACCATTGAAGAAATCTTCATCTGGTCCGCAGCAGCAGCAGCAGCAGAAAGCATCGGATTACGAACGCGAGCTGAAAGCTTTGATTGCTAAGCGCCGAGAACGACTCGAGGCCGGCCTGAATCCAACCGGACATATTGAAGCGCAGCTGGGCCGGCGTAGCGGCGGCGTGATGGCTCGCATTGAAATTGCTCAATCGGAGCAGCAGCAACAGACACCAACAACGCCAGTTCCCCTAGGAAGCCGCCTCCGCCACCGACACTAGCAAAGCCTGTCGTCCTGTCGCCGCCACAGCCGCCTCCGCAGCAGCAGCAGCAGCAGCTACCCTCCCGCAAGATTCTTCGACTTCATTTAAAACCCGAGCCGAAGAGCTTCGTCAAGAGATTCTGAAGCAGAAATCGCGAGGCGGCTCTAGCGCCGGTTCAAACTCGTCAAACTCTGATAATTGATTTATTTTCTTTCTAAACTGAGAGTAAGAAAGGACCAGACAGGTTAATGCTTTAATTTGACTCTCTTGTCAATGGTGTTTTATATAGCTAAGTCGCAGTGTATTATTGTCAATTCTCGAAAGTTGGGCTACATATCAATTAGTCGAGTTAAGTTTTTTATATACCTGACAGGCTGTTTTATACTATTATTATTTTTTCAAAGAACAAAAACCGTTTTTCGTTGTTTTATTGCTTTCTGTGATGCGACGCTTTTTTCTATTTGTTTTTTTTCCGACCACATCTTTATATATGCAAAGCGTATTTGTGTTGCACCTCCTTCTTGATTGTTAGCGCCTGCCTGCGGCATTGATACGAGCTATTTTATTCACGGTCATTAGCTTCTTTTTGTTCAAGTTTGACAGTCTATGGATCCATTGGGCCATAGATATAGACAGATTGGGCCATAGATATACACAGATTGGGCCATGGATGTAGACAGATTGGGTCATAGATATAGACAGATTGGGCCATGGATGTAGACAGATTGGGTCATAGATATACACAGATTGGGCCATGGATGTAGACAGATTGGGCCATAGATATACACAGATTGGGCCATAGATATACACAGATTGGGCCATGGATGTAGACAGATTGGGTCATAGATATAGACAGATTGGGCCATGGATGTAGACAGATTGGGTCATAGATATAGACAGATTGGGCCATGGATGTAGACAGATTGGGCATAGATATAGACAGATTGGGCCATGATGTAGACAGATTGGGCCATAGATATACACAGATTGGGCCATGGATGTAGACAGATTGGGCCATAGATATAGACAGATTGGGCCATAGATATACAGATTGGGCCATAGATATACAGATTGGGCCATAGATATAGACAGATTGGGCCATTGATGTAGACAGATTGGGCCATAGATATAGACAGATTGGGCCATGGATATAGACAGATTGATAGATATAGAAAGATTGGGCCATAGATAAATACAGATTGGCCCATAGATATAGGCGGATTGGGCCATGATATACACAGATTGGGCCATACATTTAGATATAGACAAATGGGGCAATAGATATAAGCGCACTGGACAATAGATGGGCGACAGACGGCACACTAATCCAAAAAGAGCTCGTATCATTAAAACTCCGACACAAAATGCCGCGGTGAGTTTACAAGGCATTATTGACATTAATACGCGCATGTCGAATAATTTATTAGTGACTTTTTAAGCAAATTAAACAATGTAATGAATAAAAATTCTGCCTACTTGTGATTCGTATACGGAGTTAGTTTTCTTCAGTTCTGTTAGTATTAAGTCTGTGTCAAATATTTGTTATTTATGTACCTCGTTAACATGAACTATTGTATAGTAATTTATTTATTATTATCACAATTTTATTTGCAAGGCACGTGAGCGCTAAAGCATATCGACAGCCGATACAGTCATAATAATTCGAAAAGCCACGCATATTATATCGGTTAAATATTTTATTCGCATGAAAATGATAATCCTCCTACTACTACTAGTAGTTCACCTGCGCGCTTTTTTCATCGGTTTGTTGCATTGCATTTTTGCTTGGCTTCATCCATCTGTCTTTGCGTCTACCGACTTCTACTAGCTATTGCTTTGCTCGAATTTCTGCGCGAATAAGATTTCCGCACCATTCTTCTTCGATTTCTGTTTTTCTCTGTTTTCGTACTTAAGATATTATATCACAATAGTAACTGTTTCTCCCGTCGTATTATTTCATAAATAAATAATACGCTCTTTATTCGAGTACGGAACTGTTAATATACAGTACATAATAAGAATAGTAAGAATGAATACTTTGATACTCTAAGCCCTCTTAAATTTAATTTAATTAGCGAGTGACGCAAACTTCTATTAAGCTATATATAAGCTGAATATATATATATCAGAGAGATTTTTGCTTACTTGTAGTAAGCAAAAGGTCACGTGACATCACGTGAATGTCCGCCTCACTCTAAACAAATCTGCTCTTCCGTGGTCACATCTATTGAGGGCCGCGTGGCGCAATGGATAACGCGTCTGACTACGGATCAGAAGATTCCAGGTTCGAGTCCTGGCGTGGTCGCTCGAATATTTTTTAAATATAGTTTAATATAGTATAATTAATATAAATATATATTTAAATAAATTTAAAGCAAAAATTGTTTCATCCTTATAACTTTTCTTTGTCTGATAAAAGAAATATAAGTATCCGATATGTATCGAAAAACACTTAAGAGAGCTAATTTGCTAATTGCTTCTGCTCTTAGGGTTCTCAAATTCGATTATCAAGTATTTTTTCAGATAAAATAACTCTGTCTTCATGCATCGATTAAGAATGGAATATAGAGTGATTTAAATTTTTTTTATACTACTCATAGTAATACATAAAATTAAATTACGAGAGAAATATTGAAAACTCAAAGTTTATTGACTTTAATTTAGACTTTTCATTTCAGTTACTTGTCCATTTTTATATTCATTCAATTTTTATGAAGAAAATATTCATATGCAATACTCTTACTTCCGATACTATGCAGGAAAAGTGCCTCCAGAGAGTGCCACACAGTCTTGAAGAGAATTTGGATGGGTATTAATTTGAAAAAATCCGAAATGCTTTAAAGTAATCGAGATCGCGAATCAATGCTATATAGCAAATCGACTTGGCAATTTGGATTGGACAACACTGCTGAAAAATAAGCACAAAATGAGATTAAAATAATCGTATATAATTTAAGTGCATGACAAATTTATAAGTGGAATTATTTAATTTTAAACGCAAGGAATTAGCTTAATGGATCTATGTACAACTACGAGCGTATCAATTATACAGTTTATCACAGGATTAACATTTAAGGGAAATACAGAAAAATAGCAAAAAACGCTATTCATACTACTTTTCTGATTTGATAAGTAGTATTTTAAGGCGGTTAAAATCACAAATAGTTCACCTCCAAATCGGGCAACAGAGAGCCGAGGCTTCGAACAAACCGATCGGCATCTCTGGAGCCGGCCAGCAGCAAGTCCAAGTCCCACTCAGAGCCGTCGCCGCCTCGCCGACAGCGCAGTAGCAGACGCGCCGGATCGAACGTTCTCAATAAAGCGCCGGCAATGTCGTCTAGAGCTAAACGACGCTGGCAGCGAAACTCCGGCCAGACGGCCGGCCGGTCGGCGTGATTGGACAGCGGGTACTGGGCGATGTTGTGCCACAGCAGCGCGGCGCAGGAGTCGGTGAGAACCAGCGCCCGAGGCGGATAACTGCCAGCGTCTCCGTGAGCTTCGTTGTCTGCCTCCCCGCCGCCGACACCAGCATCGTCGCGATCCTCGTCAAGCAAGCCGTGAACGTCATTAGTAGGCAGCAGCGAGTAGAACAGCAGCTCCGAGCAGGCCAGCAGCTGGCGCAGCGGTTCCAGACGCTCTTCGCCTGGCCAATAGTGCACAACCGGCCTGCCGCCCGGGCAGCGGAAACTGCCGCGTCGCATTGTCGAATAGAAAAGCTTGGACGGATCGTCAGGGTCTTCGCCGGCTGCTTTGTCTTCTTGACCAACGGCCGACTGCTGCTGCTGATCGATGCTTCCTCCGTCGCCGCGGCGCAGACACTCAACGATACGCTCGGTGACGGCCAAGTCGCGGGTCAGCAGCGTCAAATCGTCGTGAACAGTTCCGCTGTCAACAATGAAGCGAAGGCTGGCGCCGAATAGACCAACAAGAACGGAGTGAAAGTCCGATGTTCGCCGGTCCAGCAGGACTGCATCATCAGCCAAGGAGCGCACTTGTAGCTGACTACCGCCCGCAAGCAGGACAGCCTCCGAGGCCAGTTGTACACCCGGCTGGCTGTACCGCACAACTGTACATGCGAATTTATCTACGTTCAACGCTTCATCTTCGACGATATTGGTTCGATCTGCTTCAGTCTTCTCCTTGGCTTCCGGATTACTAATTTTACAAGCAACTGGCTCCGGTTCCAATTCAGAGGCTGTCAAAGTTTTTGACGAATCGGCGATAACCGTCAGCAATTGTTGGCAAAGCTGCGGGCACGGCAGGCCCAACAGGATGCTAGGGAAGGCAGCCTCGCCGGCTAGATGAAGCCGGACACCGTGACAGTCGGCTCCGCCGGCCGGTCCGACTTCAGCCGGCTCGGCCAGTTGAATAGCCGACAGGTGGAAACTCCGCAACAGGCTTAGCCGGTAGGCGGGCGGCCGGCACTCGACCTCCTCAGTGTTGCTGTCGGCACTGTCTTCATCTGGGATGTTGTCATCTGCACAACCCCTAATGGAGCTAAAATTCGAGTTTGCGACTCGAGATACTTGCGAGAAACGAGCACCAGAAATACTTGCGGAACCAGCAACTACTTCACCATTCGACATTGGCGCTTTTCGGGCAATCTCAGCGCTTGCTGACTGACCTCTGACATCAATCTCATGTCCTGCTGACTGATCTCTGACATCAATCTCTCCGCTTGCTGACTGACCTCTGACATCAATCTCTCTGCTTGCTGATTGACCTCTGACATCAATCTCTCCGCTTGCTGATTGACCTCTGACATCAATCTCTCCGCTTGCTGATTGACCTCTGACATCAATCTCACCGCTTGCTGACTGATCTCTGACATCAATCTCTCCGCTTGATGACTGATCTTTGACATCAATCTCTCCGCTTGATGACTGATCTTTGACATCAATCTCTCCGCTTGCTGACTGATCTCTGACATCAGTCTCTCCGCTTGATGACTGATCTTTGACATCAGTCTCTCCGCTTGATGACTGATCTTTGACATCAGTCTCTCCGCTTGATGACTGATCTTTGACATCAGTCTCTCCGCTTGCTGATTGACCTCTGACATCAATCTCTCCGCTTGCTGATTGACCTCTGACATCAATCTCTCCGCTTGCTGATTGATCTCTGACATCAATCTCACCGCTTGCTGACTGATCTTTGACATCAATCTCTCCGCTTGCTGACTGATCTCTGACATCAGTCTCTCCGCTTGATGACTGATCTTTGACATCAGTCTCTCCGCTTGCTGATTGACCTCTGACATCAATCTCTCCGCTTGATGACTGATCTTTGACATCAGTCTCTCCGCTTGATGACTGATCTTTGACATCAGTCTCTCCGCTTGATGACTGATATTTGACATCAGTCTCTCCGCTTGCTGATTGACCTCTGACATCAATCTCTCCGCTTGCTGACTGATATTTGACATCAGTCTCTCCGCTTGCTGATTGACCTCTGACATCAATCTCTCCGCTTGCTGACTGACCTCTGACATCAATCTCAGCGCTTGCTGACTGATCTCTGACATCAATCTCACCGCTTGCTGACTGATCTCTGACATCAATCTCAGCGCTTGCTGATTGACCTCTGACATCAATCTCTCCGCTTGCTGACTGACCTCTGACATCAATCTCTCCGCTTGCTGACTGACCTCTGACATCAATCTCACCGCTTGCTGACTGACCTCTGACATCAATCTCTCCGCTTGCTGACTGACCTCTGACATCAATCTCTCCGCTTGCTGACTGATCTCTGACATCAATCTCTCCGCTTGCTGACTGATCACTGACATCAATCTCTCCGCTTGCTGACTGGTCCTTTTCGACGCCATCTTCACGATCGAATTGGTCGCTTAGCAACGCCGACGGCAGACCGACGCCATCGGCCAGGCTGGCAGTCTCATCAATCAGCATCAGGCTGGTATCGGTGACCAGCAGGCTGACCGACTGGTGCACTCCGGTTAGCAATAGCGCCAACGAATAGAATCTCACTTCGTTGCTGCTGGCGCCAAATTGGCGCACTACTCGACGCGCGGTGACGCGACGCGCCGGACAGCCCGGTGGCAAAGCGGCCGTCCAGAGGCGGGTTAGCCGCGGGCCCAGCACCAGACAGCAACAGCAACCGTCTGCTCCATCATCCAGCTGCATCGCTAAGCAGGCATCGCCAGGCCCAATCGCCACCCCCAGAATCCGGCCGCGGTCTTCGCCATCGATGCTCAGCCGGCCAGCGGAGCTCAGGCTGGCCAGATGACACACAGGCAGCCGGCCACCAGCGGCGACCTCGTCATCTGAGTAATAGTCTTCGTCGACTGCGGCGGCGGCGTCGGTGAGCAGTCGGCAATAGGCGGCTGCTGCTGATGGCGACGTCGAGGCGTCATTGTGGGCGCCAGACGCCAGGTGCTGAGCGTTAGCAAACGGCGCCAATTCAGGCTGCGGCGGTGCCTCATCAGCCGCTGGACCATTGTCGCCGAGATTAGATTTAGAGGAGGAACAGACTGACACAGGCGACGTGGCCGCTTGACTTTCTGAATAATTTTTTTATTTTGGGATTTAAATTGCATTAGACGATATTCCTAATGTTTAGTACATCGTGTAATATGAGATGAGAATGTCTGACCATTCTTTTGGCGTGGGCAGCCCTCAGAGCTCGCTGATTGGCTGGCTATTCTAGCTCTGGCCCATCCCCTACTCGCCCTGCCCCTCACCCCAAGACCTTGCGCGCTGATTGGCTGGCTATTCTAGCTCTGGCCCCTCTCTCCTACTCGCCCTGCCCCTCATTCCAAGACCTTGAGCGCTGATTGGCTGGCTATTCTAGCTCTGGCCCCTCTCTCCTACTCGCCCTGCCCCTCATTCCAAGACCTTGAGCGCTGATTGGCTGGCTATTCTAGCTCTGGCCCCTCTCCTACTCGCCCTGCCCCTCACCCCCAGACCTTGTGCGCTGATTGGCCAGATGGTGAAAAAAACGCTCTATGTGGCACGTTGATTACTTAATCAACAAAAATCCAACTTCACAATAGCCCAAGCTTCATAATCCCTAATCTTCACAATCCCCAAGCTTCAAACTCTCACCTGTACACTCGGAAGAAGCGGTCACAGCCGCACCAACGCTATTATCACATGGTCTGTGCAGACCAGAAAAGGTGCCAGCAGCCGCCTGAGTCTCCACCGTTTCCGCTGCCACAGGAGCCTGCCGTTCAGCCGAATTCGAGCTGCCCGCTGAGGCCCCAGCAGGCGGAGCAGTCGAACTGTGGGCACCGCATCGGCGCTGAGCCTCTCCAGCCTAGGCAGCTGATCCAGTAGACGGGACAGCTCGGCATCGTCAGTCCAGCAGTCTTTGCCGGCGTCTACGGGCGAGCAGCGGCGCAGCTGAAGTTCCGTCAGCGGCAGGCGATCCAAGCCGGTGAGCTGGCCGGGCCGGACGCAGGTGAGCTGGAGACGGCGGAGACTGCGGAACGGGGCCAGACTGACTGGCAGCTGCTGCACAGGCAGGTCGCTGCTGCCGTAGCGGCCGGGACTGCCGTACAGACCGGCCACCTCAAGACTGGCTATGAACTCCAGCAGGTGGCCGAAATCCGAACGGAAACTGCGGCCGGGCTCTGTTGGGTGTTTGGTTGGTTCAGTCAGAGCTTTGGGAATTCTGCTTGCGAGCTTCGTGATTTCTTGTGTTTGATTCCGATTCTGATACCCTGATTCTGACTCTGGGAATACCAGAATTACAAATTTATGGAATCCCAAATTCCATTCCTTGATCCCAATCCCCAAATCCCAAATTCCATTCCTTGATCCCAATCCCAAATCCCAAATTCCATTTCTGATCGATCCCAATCTCAAATCCCATTCCTCGATTCCAAATCTTATAATCCCAACCCTTGATCCCGAATGCCGGGCCAGCAGTAAGCAGCACTGAAAATAACCCCAAACTCGTACACCATCGAATGTCAATTGACGCTAGTATAGAGATTTCTGTAAATAAATCCGTACTCAAACTCAAAGCAAAAAAGCAGCAATGGAAATGCCAGCATCTGGGAGACACTCACGACAAGTAGGCGCCGCAATCTCCATCCGTTTATTAACGGCGTACACCTGCACCACTGAGAACTCGAACGCGTGACCGCTGGCTAGCCAGGCCGAGCCCTTTTCGAATAGGTACTCGGTGAGGCTGGCCGTGATGCCCTGCACCTCCTGAGCAGCAGGTGCAGTAGTGAGAGTGAATAATTCAGTGTGAGTAACTTCTGCACACACGCTTCTCACTCACTCACTTACTTACTCAGTCAATCACTCACTTGCTCACTCACTCAGTCAGTCACTCACTCACTCAGTCAGTCAGTCACTCACTTACTTACTTACTCACTTACTTACTTACTCACTCAGTCGTAAGTGTCACTCAGTAAATCACTCACTCACGTACTTAGTCACTCAATTACCCACTCAATCCCTCACTCTCCGACTTGCTCACTCACTTACTAAGTCACTCACTCACTCAGTCACTCACTAAGTCACTCACTCACTCAGTCACTCACTTACTAAGTCACTCACTCACTCACTCATTCACTTACTAAGTCACTCACTCACTCACTCACTCACTTACTAAGTCACTCACTCACTCACTCACTCACTTACTAAGTCACTCACTCACTCAGTCACTCACTTACTAAGTCACTCACTCACTCAGTCACTCACTTACTAAGTCACTCACTCACTCAGTCACTTACTTACTTACTCACTCACTCACTTCAATCACTCACTCACGTACTCAGTCACTCAATTACACTCACTCAGTTACCCACTCACTCTCTCACTCGCTCACTCATTCACTCACTCACTCACTTACTCACTGGGGGTTGGCTCTCATAGGCGTGAATTTTTAGGAGTCCGAGGGGCCTTACGGCTGAGCTATCAGCCCCACCCCTGCAGTCAAGTAAAAAATACAATTTATCAGCTCACATATTTATCCCAGAGCAGGAACCTGACCAAAGGCATTGGTAAGTTGTCAAATAGGCCAACCAGAGCCTGCAGGTAGATTGACAGGGCCCGCTGTCGCTCTTCGGCCAGTCGAGTTGACAAGTTGCCTCCGAGAGAGGCCTTCTTGGGCGGCAGCTTGGGAGACAGGGAGCGCATCTCGAATGCGCGCTGGCTGCACAACTGTAAGTTGAAGTTAATTAAAGCTTGTGGAGAGGAATTAGGAGGACACTAAAGGACAGGGGATTAAAGACACACGAACAGAGGTAAGGTAATGATGACCCACTCACTGTTTGATGGAGTGCAAAAAATTCGCTGAATCTTCGCCTGACCAACCAGCAGACATTTGCAATGCAGATTTCAATCTCATAGTTCTGGAATTCAAAATAGAGGACCAAAAACATTTGTGGTTTGAAACATAAATTATTTACATTATATATTTTTTCAATTGTGGATATAAGATTAACTCACAATATATCCTTCAGAAAAGTCGAACCCAATCACTTGGATATTGATTACTCTTCTTTTACCAAACTCATCAATTAGAGAAGCCATGTTGGAATGGTTGATTAGAATGAAAAAATCTAATATTTAGGTAGGCTCATGCTATATACTAGTATCAATTTACATCGTTTTTAGATGCCCAGAAAATTGTAATAAAATATTTATTTATATTATTTTTTATAGAAATGCATGAAAAAACTATTTCATAATTTAGGAATATCAATGTTGAAGTCATAATTTAAAAATGAACTATGTTAACTCAGATAATTGCTAGCAACTGAAATTGGTATTATATATACTGAATCTAATTTTTTAAAGTCTTCGATTTATCCTCCAATATACTAAAAATAAAAACTTAATATATTAACAATAAGCTATTTGTATACATATACGTACATACCTGTGTTTTATTAAAGAAAATAGCCTTTAAACTGTTTATAAAACCTAAAAAGATAATTTATTCTTTTACCTTTTATAAGTTTTAAATATTAATCAAGCCATGTGCTTTCTTATCTATTGATCTCTCTATATTTTTATTTAACTAGTATTCCTTGATTTATCCTCTGTTTATCCTTCTTTTCATCCTTCTTAATGACCTATTTTTCCTCCTATATTTTAATGTCCCTTTCAAAACCTATGTCCAACTTTACAATATTAATAACTAATAGACAATATTACTATAGTACTACTAATATAGCTAGATCTAGTTGATATTGATTTCATTGGATATTATTTATGTCTATTATGAAAATTATCTACTTTAAAAGATATATTCTTTTAATTCTTTTATCTTAAAAAATATTAGCCAAATATAAATTAAAAAGAGTTCCAAGAGTCAATGGGAGCCTTCCTATGATTTTTATTGTTTTAGATGATGTATAAGTATATTAAAATACCTATAATAAAACTTATGTAAATATATACATATATCATATGTAAATATAAAACATAAATATATATAGATTGATAGATCTTCTATCTATCTATATATACCGGGTGTCCGGATTGAACGGAAACGCTGCTTAAAACCTCGTTAATTATGTAATCTTTCGCAAAATTCAAAATTTTGCATGGGTGTCAGAACCAGCAGAAATCACAGAATTTAATACATCCACTCTTGCAGCTTTATTCCTAACCATGGCTGAGCACAAGGCTCAAAGACGAGCAATCGCTAAATTACTTTGCGCTGGAAAGTCAACTAGCGACATCAGAGAAGTGCTCAACGTGAGCAGAAAGAGGATTTTCACTGTGAGGAAGCTGCTGAACGACACAGCAGATGTCACCAAAAGACATGGGGGTGGTCGTCCGAGGACAAAAAGGACGAAGAAGACCGTCGCAGCCGTCCGGGCGAAGGTCAACCGAAATTCCCAAAGGTCGATTCGCCAACTGGCACGTGAGCACGACATGAGCAAGACGACAATGTCGGAGCTCGTCAAAGAAGACCTCGGCATGGTGTCCAGGGCGGTGGTGCCGAAGAACCTCATCACTTCGAAGCAGAAGGTGTCGCGTCTCAAGCGGTGCAGGCAGTTGCTCACGTGGGTGAAGAACCACGGCTCGCTGGTGCGCGTGTTCAGCGACGAGAAACTGTTCACCTGTGAACAAGCCGTGAACAGGTGCAACACTCGCTACATCAGTGCCGCCAGCAGCGCGGACACACCTGCCCACGTGAAGTACAGTATGAAGTCTAAGCACCCGGCCTCCATCATGATGCTGGGCATCGTTGCGAGCGATGGACGGAGGTGTCCCCCCATTTTCATCAACCCAGGCACCAAAGTGAATGCTGCATGCTACCAGCAGCTGCTGCAGCAGCACGTGCTGCCTTGGCTGCGTCAGCAGTACCCTGATGGACAGTACGTGTGGCAGCAGGACGGTGCTCCGGCTCACACAGCGGCCACAACCCAGCAGTTCTTGGCGGACAACATGGCGAACTTCTGGCCGAAGACTATGTGGCCGCCCTCCAGTCCGGACCTGAATCCGCTGGACTTCTCAATCTGGCAGCGTGTGGAGAGTGAGGCCTGCAGATCCTGCCACAGCAGTGTGGAAGCGCTGCAGGCTGCTGTTCAGCTGGCGTGGGAGAGAATGGACACCAACTATGTGAGGAAGGTGTGCCAGCAGTTCAGGAAGAGGCTGGAGCGCGTGATCGCGGCCAATGGCGGCCATTTTGAATAAGAACAATGCTGACACCTTCCTGTTTACTCTTGTCAAAAATAAATGGTACAGCTGCTTGTCTTGCTGAGAAATTGTAAAAAATATTCAAAAAATCAGCAGCGTTTCCGTTCAATCTGGACACCCGGTATATATATATATATATATACGTCTATACATAGTTTAGCAGATTCTTAAATGTTGTGCTTTACATGGCATACTAATATATGATTTTAATAAAATATTTCATTTTATTTCATTATATTATTTCATTAATAAAACATTTCATTCATATTTAAAATGAAAAAGTATCATAAATACTTAGAGGATTATAGTATACCATTTATACTAGTATTAGCTTAAGGAAAAAAGGGGTATATAAAGGCATGCCCCTTTGAGTTAGACATTTTATTTTTTCTATGGCCATATTAGAAATAATAGCATTCATTATTTAAACAAAAAATAATTATATGACATAATCAAAGATACCTTAATAATCTATACTCCTTATTAAAATCTATACTCTATTCCTGATAGTCTAGATAGAACTTTTATTCAAACAAAAAAGTATATATTTGTTTTAATTCATTTATGTTTATCCCATAGGCCTAGGTCTAGGATCCTCTTTATCTACTACTAGACAAAAAGGCAAAAGACAAAAGACAAAAGACAAATATATAAAATCATTTCACATTGGAAAAAGGATGCCTATGCTATGCCCCCAATTCAAAAATGTTTATTTTTTCAGATTTTTTCAACATTTTCAAGGATATAACTATAACAAAGAGGGGACATCTATTGGGGTTTGGGATGTGCCCCAGCCCCTCTAGAGAAAGGGGGATTTTTTACTGTTTTTGTATTTTGCTTTCCATTTTTATTTTTTACACTCCATTTAATAATGAGAGATGGATTGATGTCTCTGCCCCCTCACACCGAAGGTAAATCATTTTTATGCGCCTGAACATTTTGCGTAGCTTTATTATGTTTAGTTGACTGTTGAAGTAGTGCCCCCAAAATTCTGCTATGCTTCTGTAAAATGGAAATTAATATAGATTAATAATGGTGTATAGATGCACGTTTATAGCTTAAATTAACCTATTTTTTTGATTACCTCTATATTATTTTTTTTGTTTTGGTTAATTAGTCAATAGTTCGACTACCTCCTTATCCCCTAGTTGGACGGATAGTCTGATCTTATGACAAGTTTGATATGCATAGTACATCAAACTAACCAGCTCGTATTCTCATAATCAAAATACAGCAAGGGATTTATCTTTCTCAGTTACAAAGGTGGTAATGAATCATTATTAATCATAAAGATAACTGATTGATTGTGTTCGCTGTGGCTGTAGACTAATATGCTTCGTATATGTTTCATGGAAAGTGATAATATACTTTATTTTCGAAAATGTTTTAAATAAATTGAAATAATAAAATTGAACTGCTTAAACTATTTTTTAGCAGAGCTTTAAAGTTGCATGGCTTTTTATTGCATTCAATATTTTTATCAGAAAAGTTTCATTTTTAGCGTGCATTGCTTTATACTACGTAAAGCTAAATGTGCTTAATGTGTCAGTATTTGAAGCGGTGCTAGGCACCCACAATACCATGTGCGCTCTCGACTCGAGAGTAGCTTAACTTGGCTTTAAATACCATTACTTAGGATACAGAATCCCATTGAACACAAATACACTCTACCAATTCTGTCTCACAGTCTCTGATTGCCAGGGGCGCGGCGGAGTCTCATATTTTAGGGGGGGGGGCACCGGGCACAGGGCAAGGGGAGCACAGGTACCCATATAAGCTGCTAATTAGGGCGTAAAATCAGAAAAGCCCTAAAAATTACCACGTGGACTCATTTTCTGGGGGGGGGGCTTGCCCCCGGTGCTGCAATCTCCCGCCGCCCATGCTGATTGCTTAAAACGAAAAATGGTGCACTAATTTATTTGATTTGCTTTGGTTTTCATGCTTTTAGAAAGGACGAGGTGCCATATGCGGGTTCCCCGACAGATATTTTTTCCCATGAACACATAATTCAAACAAAAAATTAACTCATGTTTCGGGATACACTCCTTACTCTGACGCCATATTCAGCTTTAAAAATTTGTCAGCAGAAACTTTCTGTTCCAAAGGAAAAAACATTGGCACGAATGCAAAGTGTGTCAAAAGACGAATTAATTTGGCATTAGCACCCCTTACAGAGGCTTTTAATATTGCCATATTACCAATTCCAGAATCAGAATCGGTTCGGATCTTCAAAGAAAACCAGCAGTATAACTATTTAATTCTGTTGAATTTTTGACTGCCTTAACAACCTCACTTAGCACAATTTTTACTTTCTTCTTTGTGATTGTCATTCAATAATAAAAACTTTATAGCACGTATCTCCCTTTAGTTATGGAGACAAAAAGTTATAGTTCACAAATTGATTCTGGTTCTGGAACCAGAACAAGCAATATTGAAAAGGCCCACAAACACATTTTGGAAGCAAACATCTCGGGAAATACAAAAGGCAATCATGTGTCTAAGATGTCATTGCAAAGCTGAGACATGTGTCAAGAATTGATAAGTTTCAGAGCAAATATTGAAGCATAGAGACGCAGCGATAAATCAAAGTTTTGGTTGATCTTTTGTTGATCAACAAAAAGTTAGATTCGTTGATCAATTAATCACATCAAGGTGCCTAATTGTCATTATTCTCATAATTGTATGCCAATCCCACCCCACTGGCCCACTGCTTACCTGTATAGGGCACTGCCCTAAAATATAGAATTTAGCCTTGTAGGCAAAGCATAGGCCTATCTTATTTAATTGGTGTGATGGTATCTAGGTCCCAAGGGCCAGGACCAGCTGGCCAGGCCCTATAATGGCCTGTTATAGAGCTATATTATAAAAATTAAAAACATTTTCACATAACAAATGAGCAACCTGGCTTAGGCCTACTAGCTAGGCCTAACCTACTCTAATTTGTATGTCTTAGTATTATATTAAAATGTAGAATCTAGGTCTAGCTAGGCCTATTACTTTCTTGGTTAGGCCTATAGTATAAAGCCTCCAATTTTATTTTATATAGTCTTTATTCTATTTATTCATTGTAGTTTAGCCTATGTCTAGGGTCCTATATTGTCATTGGACTAACTATACTATGTTATTATTATTAGCCTAGATCTTAGTCAGTGTAAGAGTCTTTCAAATTGCCAATATGCATAGGCCTAGGCCTACAAAAGGCAAATTTGAAAATTGAATAAAAAGTTTGATTTTTATAAATAAATGACTTTGCTATGCAAATAAAAAAAGAAATAAATATATACTTTTTAGCAAAGAAGAAAACTTTTTATAAGTATAATAGTATTTATAATTATAAATGCACCATGGCTGAACTTTATAAGGTATGCATTAGAAAACTTGACTATTTTAAAAATATATTGGCATTAAACTGAACTTTCTATCTTGGATACATGGTCTAACTATTAAGGGCGCATGACCAAGATGACCACACACACACCAAGATGGCCACAGCTCTGAATGGCTGCTTGGATAGGAATAGGTCTATATATTTCCTCATTTCCTATTGGCTGTGATTGGGGTGAGGTATGACATAGCTTCAAGTCTCGGAGAAAACAGATTTCGTTAGTGAAATTAGACTAAGTAAAACAAAAAACACTTCCCTTTATAGCAGGTATTACTACCTACTAAAGCTAGTAGCACTACTAGCACAAGACATTTGATTTTTGTATCATGGATAATAGTTTCAAACATATCTCAATATACTAAAACTGACGTGTTGTTTGTATATGTTAAAAGTTAAAGGAGAGGGTAAAGGTATTAGTTATGATAGAAGTAAGCAAAAATTGGAGTGCCTCTTGTCTCTCATCTTTTCTCTCATCTCTGCACTCTCGTCTCTTATCTTTTCTCTGTCATCTCTGCCCTCTCGTCTCTAATATTTTCTCTCTCTCTCATCTCTGCCCTCTCCTCTCTCATCTCTTGCCCTCTCCTCTCTTATCTATTCTCTCTCATGTCTGCCCTCTTCTCTCTTTTCTCTCTCATCTCTGCCCTCTCCTGTATCATCTTTCTCTCTTTCATCTCTGCCCTCTCCTCTCATCTCTTGCCCTCTCTCTCTCTCATCTATTCTCTCTCTCTCATGTCTGCCCTCTCCTCTCATCTTTTCTCTCTCTCATCTCTGCCCTCTCCTCTCCTCTCTCCTTTCCTCTCTTCTCACCTCTTTGCTCTCATGCATCTTCCTTTTCCTCTTCATTCTCTTCTCCCTTTCCTCTTTTCTCCTCTCCATTAATCTCCCTTCTCTCTCTCCACTCATATTTAATCTCTCCTCTCATCAACTCTCTTCTCCTTTATTCCTTCGCCTCTCCTTTATCCTATGCTTGTATTTCTCTTCTCTATTTCTATTTCTCCTCACATCTGGCCCGCTTTGTCATCAGGACTCATCGCTTCGCTTTGGGGGCCAACGAAGCGGACTAGAAGGGCAGTCATGAGCTGGGTTCTCAATCGAGGTAAAAAGTTTGCCAACCCCTGCACTAAAAGCACCTGCATGGCTTAGTCACATTAGATAAAAACTACATATATAGTGAAAGCCGTGTCATGCCATTAAAGATTATAGGACTGAGAAAATTTATTTATTAGGAGTTAGTCTCCTGTTTGACCCCCGCTGAGTGGCAGAATGGTAGTCAGCCCGTGATTCCTTAATCCCCTCCCAATTAGCGTATTGAAAGTTTGCTCGTGTTGCCCCGTTGGATACCGCTTTTCGCTTATTTATGTGCGCTTTCCATTATATTCAAACTATGTTGTGACTCCGTGCTCATGTGGTGATGTTTAAATATTTAGGATGAGCTCAAACTTTGAGCTCAAATTTGAGCTCGTACGGTATGTGTTTATTCCCTATAAGTCAATATTATCTTGGAAACTGGAAAAATTTCTATGGGTCTGCCCCGCAGCTAGTATAGGAGGTCCTGCCCCGCTGTTTAAAATTTTGTAGGAACAATGGAAGTCTGGGACTGTTAAAATTAGCACATTTCAGTTTGATTTCTCGTGTTTGTTTGCACCTTGTAGGTCAGTGCGAAATTCTCTATTCTCTCTCCTCTATCATCTCGACCCTCTCTCCTATCATTTATTTCCTGTCTTATCTCCTCTCTCTTATCTCTCATCTGTACTCTCCTTTAACATCTCTCCTCTTTTTTTCCCAAGTCTCCTAACTCTTCTCTCAACTTTCTCCCCTTTACTCTTTCACCTCCCCTCTCTACTTTCTCCTCCCTCTCATCTCTCATCTCTCCTGCTCTCCCATCTCTCTTCTCCTTTCTACTCTCTCCCTTCTCCCTTCTTCTATTTCCTCTCATCTCTCTTCTCTCCCTTGCCCTCTCTTCCTGTCCTCTCGATTCTCCCCCTTTATTCTCCTTTCTCCTTCACTCCACTTCTCTTCCATTGTCTCTCATGTCTGCTCTCACATATTTCTCTTCTCTCTCCACTCGTCTCTATAATCTCTTCCCTCTCCTCTCTCCTCTGTTCTAGCTCTACTGTCTCATTTCTCGTCTCTGCTTTCTCATCTCTCCTTTTTCCTCTTTCATCTCTCCTATCTGATCTCTTCTCTCTTCTGTTTGTATCAGACTTGTATCTGTATATGTATTTAGAGGTTCGGCTTATTTTGACGAGATTTCAGAATTGTTAGCCTTGCGTTTCTTGGGTATCAGTACTTGCTGAAAAATACATGCATCTAATATCTGTGCAAATTTGCCGCAGTGCATAAAGAGTACAAAGGATATTTACATAAATAAATCTGAGGCTTTATGCTAAGTGCTACATGCAAAGTCATTATATTGAGTTATTTATTTACGAGCCAAATTGTTATCATGGTTACCAACCATAGCAGTTGGCTAAAAATGTTAAAACTGAAAAAAGATTGCAATGAAAAATAACGATATGGCTGATTTGAGGTAAGCTGTTTTATATAGATAGATTTTTATCTCCACGCAAACCAGTCAGTTAGACTGGATTTATATGACTTCCAATCGTATTGTATCAGTACAGGCCAAAATTGAAAAAAAATTTGCTCTAGGGTTGGCTTGAGTGTAACGATCTGTGAGGCACCACCACTAGGGGAGCAGTGTAAGGACTGTTTGACCATAAATTAACTCTGCTCATTCAAGCTTGAATTGACAGCAACCCCGCCTACCTTTTGTATTCAACTTAAACAACAGAATACGGCTCGTATGTGAACTCAATAGAAGTGGAAATCAAAAATAAAAAACTGCATCAGTTGCCACCCATTCACGATATTTCATATTATTTCTAGATACCAACGGATTGACAACAGTTTGTAGCAATGAACAAATTGTTTTTCTATGAAATCTTTCATCAGGCCTAGCTGTTATGTAGGGGGCGACCGGGACGGCCAAAGTCGGGCCCGGGTCGGGCCCGGGAATGAGGACTCGGGCCCGGGTCGGGCCTCGGGAATTCGGGACAAGATCTTTAGGACAGCTCAATAATTGGAAAAAAATCATAATAAATCTTAATACTTTTAGCATATGCGGATTACTATTAAATATATAATAAATATATCAATATATTAAATTTAATATAATATATTAAATGTATAATAAATATATGATAAACATTAAATATATTATAATATATAAATATATTAAATATATAATAATATATAAATATAATAAATATAATATATTATATTAAATATAATAAATATTTAAATTTAAATATAATAAATATACAATAAATATTATTATTATTTAATACATTAGTTAAGACTTCAGAATAAGATAAGAGTTACATTAAAAGACTTAATACTCAAATATCAATATACTCAATAGTTCAAATTCAATGTCACTGTGTGAGTGTGTGGCACAAGTACTGTGTGTGTGCCAGTGACAGTGATACTAACAAGCAGTGAGGTAGGCAAGCAGTCACTGCGGCAGTGCGGCTGGCACTGGCAGTGGCAGTAAGCAAAAGAAGAAAAGCTGAAGCATTAAGTGTAAGGCACTTGGCATTGGAAGCAGTAAGGAAGTAAGAACCAAATCAATTGATTGATTCTTTTATTTGAATTTTTAGTTCCTTTACATAGCTTCAATGTAAAGAGCCATGTACACAGTCAGTATTCAGTAAGACAACAAGACAAGATAACAGAACAGAACACAAGTGAAGTGACAACACAACACAACACTCAACTGTCTCAACAGAACAGGCAAACAGACAATGGAAATACAAGTAATTAGCTGATACCTGCCTACCTGCTCACCTACCTACTTAAACGAATATGATTACGAATACGATACTACAAGTCTACGACTACGACTACCTACGATACAAATATGAACACGATTACAAACTCTAATAGATAGCAAACTTCTTGGAAAAATGGTAGCCTTCTTGGAATGTAAATAGGAAATGTTATTTACAAAAGCTTAAAAATGACAAATAAACTTTTTAAAGAATCATATTTTTGCTTTTAGGCTGCAGCCTGCAGCGTGTAAAGTGGAATCAATATTGCAAAAAAAGTATTGCAAAACTATGTTTTAATTTTATCTTCCTGGAAAAAAATCCGATCTTCCTGGAAAGTGGAAACTGGCTGTGGCTGACGCTCACGGTCACAGACGCTCACGCTAAGAGCCTACTACGAATCAATGATATTGCTACTTCACATCATATCATCTAAATATACTAAATCTATTACTATTTGCCATTTGCCTTGCCTTAATTTATCAATAAAGTCCTTGCTTGCACAATTACATTGCCATTTTGTGTAATTTTACGAATAATTTTTTAGTCAAATCAAAGTTTTACGCAATTGTCATTTGAGGAATTGACTCATTCATTTAGTCATTTGTCTTTTGCACGTGAACGTGTCATCAATCATAAGTCATGACTTATGCAACTCTGGTCTGTCTGCTGTAGCCTGTAGCTCATAGGCGTCATAGCTGTAATTTTTAGCACTCCGTCTGTAGTCCGTCACTTATGGAGTCACGATCACGACTCACGAGTCACTACACAATCACGAGTCACCGTCACGGTCAAAACAAAACTCGCGAATCACGAATCAGTCACAAGTCACGACTCACGCCTCAGACACGATACGACTCCACTCCACGAGCCCAGAAAGTTCAAAGTCCAGTCCAGTCCACCCTCGGGCCTCGGCCTCCACTCAACTTCTCTTCTCCACTCCAGGAGTCCAGACGAAACGAAAGTGATAAAAAAGGAAAAAGTCAAAACTCAGAAGTCAGTAATCTTTTACGATGTCAATTTCAATAAATCGGTATCAGATATGATATCACTATCAGTCTATCAGTATTACATATATATATATACATATATCTATATTGTATGTATATTGTATGATATGTATCATCAATTTTGAACAGTATGTAATTTTATTGTCATACATGTACACTCAAAAATTCGAATCTGACTGTTTAGTTAAGTGAGTGGGTTACTTGACTCAAGCTCGAGTGGGAGTCAGGACTCAGGACAGGAGTCCAGCTGTCCAAGACTCAGGACGGTGACGGAACGGGAACGGGAGTCGGCATCGGCACTCGGACTTGGCAGCCTGGACCTGGACTGGACATCGGGAATCGGGATGGGAGCAGCACCAGACATCACTGAACTTCACGGACAGCCGGGGCAGGGCAGACAGGCTTGAGCTTGACTGACACCAGTCACCAGTGACAGTGAGTGACCGACAGCTTCATAGAATCACAGACCGCTCACAGTCAGGTCAGGTGAGGTCGAGGTGAGGTCAGTGACCGACCAGAGACAAAGATGCCTCATGCAGTCATGCCTTGCAGTTGCAGTTGCATTTTCCTGGGGCTGGAATTAAGGGTAAATTAGTGTGAATGTGTTGAAAAATAATTTTTTCTTATTCGCACGCGGTTAGTGCCTTTAGGGAAAAAGACTTGTCCCGATTTCCCGACTTTTTTAGGGTCGGGCCCGGGCCCGGGTCGGGCCACGATTTTGGTCGGGATTCCCGACTTTTCGGGCCCGGGACTGGGTCGCCCCCTACTGTTATGCGAACGTGGGTGCAAAAGGTATCTCATATCTGCATTTTAATAGCTCGTATACGTAGCTCATATAATATCATGCATAATGATGGGGATGATGGGATGATGATGAATTACGGAGGCAGAAGTGCACTGAGTCACACATACATGCAGTGACTAGCTGCTTGCTCTGTAAGTACGACGCAATGAACCCCCCCCCATCCCAAATTTGAGCCTAAAACAAAGTGTAATATCTGGCAAGAAATGTGCACGGTGATTCTTAAATATGCTCCAGGGCTATATTGGGTGCAGCAACTAAGTAAGTGTGGATTTTTTGGCTTTTTTAACTCGTCATGATCTGAAATGGCAATAAGGTACGGGTGGCATGGATAGATGACAACATGTGTTTTGCTTCCTCCTTTATCTCCTTTGCTGCCTTTCTCTTCTGAGCTGGCCGATCAACTGGATCGCACGTGCGCGGAGCAAGGGCTTCTATGGTTCCATCAGCACGGCGGACTGCGGAGCCATGACAGTGCAGTGATAAACGCTTAGTGCAGCAATAGTACATGTTGCCATTTTGCCGCGTTTTTTCATCCATCAGATAGCCAAGGTCTCGTTGGGCATACTGCACTAGAAGGTCTTTTCCGTGACTGAATCATGCACCTGTAAGAATCTCAAAGGGCTGGGGAGGTGGGCTGCGTGGCAGTGCAAGCTCTTCTGGAGGAATTTGAATGGATTCTTCCAGAGCTGGATCAGGGTCATTGAAATCTGGATACTGGTAAAGAAAATTTTCTGCTTGTGCCGGAATCAAATGCACTGGTTCTGGATTTTCAGCAGGCAGAGGAACAGCCGCTGGTCCAGAATTCGGGGCTTGTACATGTACCACTGCAGCATCTGCAGCTTGAGACACTGCTAAGTTACCTGCAGGAGCCCGTCTATTGCATTAATTGCAAAGCCAGAAAAACTCACCGACATTTCTAATTGTAGAATACTGATCGATTGTGACGTGACTATCACATGCATGGTGCTCCCAATTCAAGCATTGAGAACACTCAATTGCTTCTTGTCCATCGCAAACTGGCTGCAGACAGACCACACATGGATATGCGCCTGCCATTTTGTATCTAAGTGTTTAGACTGCTGTCAGTGAATGAGACAGATGAATTTTGAATAGGGCATGAAATTTACCCAGTTTTTATCCCTTTAAACAAGTAAATTAGTCTTGACCAATAAGAGAAATGGAAAAAAGCTACACCAGATTTTATATGAAGAAGAGATTTGTTTAATGCGAAATACGTTTACACCTCTTAGGGCCCTACTATAAGTAGGAAATTAAGACTCGTAACCATTTTTGTCTTTAGCCCTGAAATATGCTAATAAAATTTTGACTGCCTGTCTAAACCCCCCATTGCAACCCCACATCTCCCCACCCGAAGCTATCCAATAGTAAACCAGCTGTCATTTTCCGTGACCCCCACCCCAGCTGTGGCCATCTTGGTGTGTGGCCATCTTGGTCTTACACCCTATTAAGATGGTATACATTTTATGCCCCCTTTCAATCTGTCTATGCTTTAAAAGGCTTTGAGGCTTTTAGAAAATAAAGTATGAAAAAATCAAGTTTATAGAACATGGATTTGGCTTGATTCCCACAAACTCAGAGGGGCAAATTTGACATTTGGTCTGGGCATATTTTATGCCAAAGATATATGCCTATAATCAGCCTATTGGTTAAGGTATGCTAAAGAAAATATAGGCCCTATGTATGTATCAAGGTTAGATATTAAATAGGCCCACTATATGCTTTTAGCAATGACTATAACTAGACATTTATATATAAGTTTAATCATTGCAATCCATAGCTTTACCACTTATCTGTATGGTAGTTTTTCTAAGAAAGCAAAATGATAAATGTTGTTTATATTTACAATTGCTTTAATAACAATTTATCTAAAATGAATTCATTAAACTATAAATCAGCATTACTTACAAGTAATGGCCCGTAGGCCATATGTTGCCCATAAAGCCTCTCTATCTAGCCCTTGGGTCCATTGAAACTTCACAATAGCAATCTGACCCATTCAACGTTTTGTTTCTTCTTTCCTCTCTTTCCTTTCCACCTTCTCCCCTGCCTTTTTTTTCTATTCCCTTTCCCCTAGTCCTAGGTTCTCTTTTCTTCTCTTTCTCCTCTTTCTCTTTTTTCTCTTCTCTCTTTCCTTTCTCCTTTTCCCTCTTTCCCCTTTATCTCCTATCTCCTATCTTTCTTTTTCTTCCTCTCTCCTCTCTCCCCTTAATCTTCTATCTCCCGTCTCTTTCTCTCTCCTCTCTTCTCTCCGCTCTCTTCTTTCTCCTCTCATTCCTCTTCCCTCTTTTCTCCCCCTCTCTTCTCTCCCCTTTCTTCTTTCATCCCTCCCTTTTTTTCTTATCTTGTCTTGTTTCTTATCTTTTCTATTCCCTCTTCTTTCCTTTCTTCTCTCCCCTCTCTCTTCTCTTATCTCTCCCCTTTTTTCTCATCTTGTCTTGTTTCTTATCTCTTCTATTCCCTCTTCTTTCCTCTCTTATCTGGCCCAAAGCCATGAACTAGATTCTTCATCTCACCCTTGAGTTAAAAAAGTTTGCTGACCTGGGTTTAACCTATTGCTTATTAGTAAGTCTTATTTATAGTTAAGAAGAATAGTTAAAAACTACATTTATCTTAACTACCCTAACTATATAACTTATATATAGCATTGAAAATCTCTTTTGCTTAAGTCTATCCCTAGGGACTTGAGAGATTTTCTGATAAAACAAAAAACTGGCAATATTCATTCATTTCTATTGTTTTATCTTTTCTTTTCCTATTGAATCAAGGGCTCCAATGATCTTCTTTACCTATTTAAAAAGAAAGAAGGATAATTCAGTTGGATAATAGACATGTCAGCTAGATATTAGTGTGTTATTCTTTTAGTGAATAAAAGTCTAGCTACTTGATTAGATATATTAGATGTGAGACAAAGTTTAAAATATTCAGATAAAGTTTTTGTATAATCTAATTTTCTATCCTGATAATGCAGATAGATATATGGTTGGAATCTAAATGTATATCATAAACATAAACCAGGACTTTTATCCAGACAATAAAAATCCAGACAATTAGATGGAAGAATATTCTGTACAACAATCTTAGATATTGCTATATATCCTATTAATTAGGCTAGAAATGCCCCCCTATTTGTCTTGCCAAAATGGCCAAAATTTTTTGCCTAATTCTAACAAAAAGAATAAACAATTAAAAAGCAATAGATTAATGAAGGCTTATTTCATAAGCAAAAATTTATTTTCACCATTTCACTTTCTCAAAACCGAACCTCATCAGATACAATAATATATTGACCCTCTTTTTTCTCTATCAAATTGAATCATTTTTCTCAATAAAAGTCAATCTTCTCTACAAAACCCAAGATGATGCAATTCAACCCAAGTCCACACTGCCCAATTCAGCATCTTTGCCAGTCAACTCTACCAGGGACCCATATATTGGGTCAATCAACAATGCTGGGTACGCAAAAGCAACTTTGCACTTCTCTGGCTTCAGCTGATGTTGCTGCCCATCAGCATCCTCTGCGTCGACTATCTTCTGATGCCACCTGGCCTTAGTTGCTTCGTTTTATTGTTCAAACCTCAGGTGACTTGGTTTGGAAGATTTCATCCTCTCGACATTGTACACGAGGAGCACTACATCAACCCTTAGATTTAGACAAAATTCGTCCAGAGTATGTAAACTTGAGGAATTTGGCAGAATGTGCTAAATGACAGTAACCTTCGCCGCTCAAACTTCTTTGCGGCTTTCTTTTGTATGTTCATGTCCAACTGAAAAAGTCTTGCTGGGTTAACAGGAATCTTTTAACGTTTTCGTCAATTTCTCGTCGATCCGTCTCAGTAACAAAGTATTAGCGCAAAAGCTAGATTGCCGTCCACCAATGACATGAGCGATGAGCCCCTCGCTCTGTATGCTTTCATCAGCGGGAGCAGGCTGCTGCAGGATACCCTGCATCGTCTGATGCAGCGCATCGGTTTGCTCTGCGTTCATGCCACCACGCAGGTACACACGAGATGGTGCTAGCAAACTCGTGGAGTCACGATCCTGCTCGCAGTCATCGGGTACCACTGCTCACTACACGCATCAGTTCCTCAGCGATTTGGCACAACTGATAGCAGCACAACTGAATTCGCTGGATCACTTCGCCTACCTGGCCACGCAAACTTGCACTGCAGTCCGTTAGCAGATTTTCCTTTTCTGCGCAGGCACCGCAGTCTTTCATCTGAGCTAGTTGGTCGTTAGCTGCAGCCAATTGATGACGAACATCGCGCAGTTCGTTACCTTAGAGTTTAGTGCATGTAAGTTGAAAAATATGGACACGAGTTTATTGCAGCTCACAGCTTATGTACGCAGATTGGATTCAGAAATAATGTCATACTTACGCAGAGAGTCCTTGACTTCTGACTGTTTATGAATTTTCTGCAGCATATTCGTGCAGGACGGGCACTTCAGCACCACCAAAGCATCCAGGGGAAGCTTCGCCATATGCACGACCTCTTGAGCCGCAGCTGACGTCGTCCCATACGGCCCTTTCCAGACTATACCGAAGTAGTGCGTCCCAGACCGCTTATTCTGCGCCGTCACCACAATCCTACCGGCGTTGTGGCCCAACAGTCAACAGACCGTCGTCTGCGTGTACACCAATGATGTCCCTCTCGTGGACTGCACCGTATGTGATTCCTTGATTGGCGTGGGGGTCATATTTATTAGCCCAGTGTCTGTTCTGCTAGTCATACATAGCACAATATTCAACTGGCAATTTCCCAATTTTATTCTTCTTAATGGTCAAAGCGGATTGAGTATCGAGTTCAGGTGCATTGGACCAGGCAGCATAGGCAATTTCGTCCAGTTCAGCAAAACTGGTGGTGAGGCCCTGAATTTGTTTGAGGAGCTGATAAATATTGTGGCCATAGACATTCCAGGTAAGAGCGGCAAGTCCTTAGAATTAAGGTACCGACAAAGCAAATCGAGATATGATTGAACGAGAGTTGGCAGCAGACTGATGGCGGGCCGCGCACACAGATGGAATGTTGTCCGCACGACAGCACGGGGCAGCAAGCTGGAGAGCAGCAGACCGCAGAGGGTCGGATAGTGCACCTTGTTGAAAGCCTTTCGTAAGTCAAGGACGATGAGTGGACTGCGATGCGCAGAGTTTTGAATGTTGGGCCCGTTACTGATGAGCCGTTAAGCCGGGACGGGAGTGGAAGCGCTTCTTGAAAAATAGGCAGGACGAGCTTCTCAATGAGCCTAATAGCGGCCGCAAGCGACAGGATGGAAATGGGTCGGTAGGAATTGCCCAGAGTCGGGTCTTTCCCGGCTTTAGGCAAGGGAATGACCTTGGCCGCGGTCCAACTCGAGGGAAAAATGTAAGTGTGGATTCAGAAGTTGAGCAACATGCAAAGAAAAGTGATCCTTCGGGGGCAAAGGTGCTTGAGCATAGCCGGGCAGAGGCCATCAGGGCCAAAGGCCTTGGAGGTGGCAGTACTTTTTATGGCTATAGAAACTTCCTCGACAGTGAAAATGGGAGTGTTCATAGATTTGGCACTTGTGACTTATCTAACGGTCTCAAAGAGTTTTAGGGTATTTTGGTCTCATTAAGCAAGACACGGAAGCGATTGGCGATCTTTTATGTTCCAGGCAGATCCGTCCATCAAAATTGATTCCGACTGAGGACTGCTTGGGCTGTTTGCTGGCAAGACTCCAGATTGTGTGTCACAATTCTGTGGGGTTTTCCCGGATGTTGAGCTTAGAGAGCTTGTCGATCCAGATGTTGCCTATGCGCAAATTGAAGGCATTAGATGATGCTTTGGAGCTCAGCAATGGGAGGTGCTGTCGGATTTGTGGAGTGCATGCAGTCTCTTTTGTTGCATAGGGTGGTTATTTTGGGGTTGACCAAAAGTTTGACCAAAAGACACAGCCAGAAAGAATATAGTGACAAGCAGCCAACAGGATGCTCTCTCTGAGGACTTTCTCCTCAGCATGAGCATGGTGAGGCAGGTTGCAATTTGCAAATTTTCTTCAATTTCAGTTGTGAAAGCCAGCCAATCGGCCTTTTCGAAAGTTAGTGAAGGACTTGTGGCTAGGTTTCGTGACAGGGGCTGCAGTCGAGAGGGAGATGATGATGGACAGATGATCTGAACTCAGCGCCAGGACAGTGAACTGAGCACCAGGATAGTGGACCACTCGCAGGATGGCAAGATGTCAAGGCAGGCCAAGCTGCTGGAATTGTGCGTCAGTGTCCTAAAGTCTAGCCAATGAGGCAAATGAAATGAAAACAGTAAGGCAAAATGCTCTTATTTCAATACGCTGGCTATGTAGTCACGATTGAAGCATTTCAGTGCAAATTTAATTCACAATACATCATGACAATAGTTGCTTTGCTTATTGGGATCAATAAAATGTATTAGCATTGGTGCAAGTGTGCTTGCAAGTAGACAAAGATGAATATAACAAAAAATATTTATACTTAAAGCAGATAATTTGGTGTAAAAACGAGTAAATATCCAAAGTAAAAATTGGGATACAATCATTCAGATTAGAGACTGTATCCCAACTATCAGATGTACTTTCAGTGGGATATACCTTGGACAGCTACAAGTACGGATAAGATACAATATCAGGGTGATTTTTACCTTATCCAGTTATATACACACAAGCAACACATTTGCATCCAGATAAGCCATATCTGACTGATTTATCCTTCTACATTTTTAAGCTAGTAGATCTCAGTAATTGAATGGCCAATATTACTAGATATGAAAAATATGCATTCCTGTAACCATATTTAGATCTGTATGTTATCTAAAAACCTCCATATCTGCAACTATGGCGGAACTTTAATATTTTCATTAGGGATCTCTTGCTAGCATTAAAATTTATCAGTATATATTTTAATCTAATAAATTGAAAAAGTTCCACAAAGTTATGACTTAATGATTTATTGTAGATATAAAATGGGATCCTAATCCCAAAATCGTGAGTTCCTGATCTTGTCTGATCCTAAACATTATTCTGAATATGATTCAAGTTTGTGAATATCAAACATTATAAGCTTGGCATTCTTTGTTGGATTATGTTCCTCAGTCATGGATCAGTACTTATTTAATAATTAAGCTACCCTAGCAACCAATCAAAAGTTATTCTGATTGTTAAATGCAAGCTGATGATACTTTGGCTATACGAGTATTTGACAACAGAATATCAACTTACCAGCAAGACAGACATCATAAAATACATCAGAGTTGTACACGGAAGCAATTCAATTTCCAGGACGAAAAATCTAAATCTGGCGCAGGGTCGCGGCCGCAGGCGGCTCAACAGTCGGACTGGAAAAGTCGGATGAAATCGCGCGCATTGTCCGCATTTTTGCGCTACCCTCGCGCTTACGTTATTGGCAGCGCAGTTACATTTAGCGTGTTCGTCGTATACGGCCCGTTGACATTTGCGGTGCTGACTGAAACTTGGCGGGAGATCAAACAGTTTCAGAAAACTGTTGGCCCGAATAATTGAAGCTTATAGTTGATTTGTTTTCATTCTAGTGTGTTGCTTTAAAAAATTGCCCCTTTGCTAACTTGTAAGATGCCTGATCTATTTTGGTACACAAATTATAGGATTTTCTATCTATCCTATTGCTTTTCTGGCTTTTAGATCTATTAGATTCCATAGATTGGTTTGGTTTAGATCTATTGGATTCCATAGATTGGTTTGGTTTAGATCTATTGGGATTTGGGAGCCATAGATTGGTACGGTTAAGATCTATTGAGAGCCATAGATTGGTACGGTTTAGATCTATTGGGAGCCATAGATTGGTACGGTTAAGATCTATTGAGAGCCATAGATTGGTACGGTTTAGATCTATTGGGAACCATAAATTAGTACGGTTTGGATCTATTAGGAGCCATAGATTGGTACGGTTTAGATCTATTGGGAGCCATAGATTGGTACGGTTTAGATCTATTGGGAGCCAAAGGCTCATAAATCACGCTGCCATCAAACCAGGCATCACCTTAACACAATGAATGCACAACGTGCGTGATGTCACTTTATTGGGCCTTATTTAATTGCGGTGTGATTGAGCCTTGAGATATTATTATTAGTAGTAGGTTCAGTAGAATTGTAAGATTTCCAACCTCTTGAACAAGATTGTATGCTTCATTTTGCGACCTAAAATTCTACTATCGTTTAAAGCAATCATTAATGATTTGTACTTTAAGCTCTGCAGTGATTAGAGTTCTCATCAAATAAAGGACAGTGCTGGTTCTGCACAAATTATTGTCTTAGTTATCGCATTTGTGCTGCTTTCCACAGTTAAACTTTCGTGTTAGCGCTGCTTTATTTGTTTTTTTGTTTTGTTCCGTTAGGGGTCATTGTGTGCGAAGGCAAATCAAGAATGATAACGGAGGGGTTGATGATGAGTGAGGGTTGATAATCGGTGAGGGTTGATGATGAGTGAGGGTTGATAATCGGTGAGGGTTGATGATAGATAAGTTAAGAGTTTGATGGAGGAGAAACTAACAATCGCATATTATATTCGGTGGCATTCGAGTACCCAGAAGCACACAGATACTGAAATATATTTTACTGTGCCAATGAGACCACTGCGCAGGAGGTTATGGTTAGTCGCGCGCCATTGCAGTCTGCAGGCGACACCCCAGATGAGCAGCAGGCGGCCGCAGGACCTCACGAAGCCGCACGCCCGGAGCGCTGGTTCCCCTGCATCGCTGCCGGATGCTCGCGCATGTGCGGTCGACGATCTCACAGCCTCGGCGAGTTGATCAGCGACATTGCGGCAGACCGGCGGCTGCTGCTTGAGTTGAAGTGTCGGCCAGCTATTCCAGATAATGCTTGGCTGGCTACTAATGCTAAATTGTGCAGTAGGCATTGGAGATTTTTGTTGTCCGATCACTCGTCTGATGGCGCCAGTGCTGGTAAGCCTTGGTTGTTGGGGGTTTTGAATGGGCGGAATAGCTAGGATATGGTGTGGTTTCTATTGGATGAGATTCCGGATGAAAATGATGTGGTCTAACGAATTGCAAAATATTTGCCATGGTTCGAAGACAGACTATTTCGAATAAAAGTTTTTTCCTCTGCCCTCCCCTTCTATTTTTTGCCTCTCCTAGAAGCAAAAGACTGCAGCAGGAGCAGCGGCGGCTTGCAGATCCGCAACGAGTCCTGCGCCCTCTGCGGCAAGCAGTACCGAGTGACCGGGGTCACTCAGTGCAGCCAGCACTGCGGTCGTTTGAGCAGCGACCCGCAGCTGTTCCGCGTCACCTGCGCCCTGCTGACCGAAGAATCCGCCTCGCTGATCAGCTGGGCCGATCCGCCCGAGGCCGAGGCCCAGGTGCTGCTGCCGTTCGCCTGCCGCGCCTGCTTCTTGACCGAATCCCGACGGCTGGCCGCCAGCCGCTGCGCCTCCTCGGCCAAGCCGCGGTCGCTGCCGCACGGACTCTGCCGTTCGATGGGCTCAACGGCTGACTGCGTCACCGTCTGCGGCTGCCGGATGGCCCTGCGCGACCTGGCGCCCTGGCAGGTTTCCAAGACTGCTCAGCGAGGTGCGGCCGCGACTGGGTTTTTAAGGCTTTTATTGCTACTAATAGTACTACTACTAGCGATGGAATAATAATCAATAATGGGCAGATGTGCAACCGACAGCTCAGCAATGCAGAGTTAAGTGTCTTGCTCAAGGACACTAATTGTTCCGACTCGGTCGAGAATCGAACCCCCGACCTTCCAGTAGTGAGTCCGATGCTCTTAACCACGACTAGGCTACAACCAATTAGGGATGAAAACAATTTGTCATCATCCATAAATGATGATGCATAATACTATTATAGCACACGATTACTATTGTTCCCGTCTACCTTGCCGCAGGCCAAGTAGTCCTGTGCCTAGCTGTTCAGGACACCAGCCGCTGCTTGATCTTGGACTCTAGCAGCACCACAACTAGCAACAGCGACGGCGTCCGGTCCTACACTGCCCAGTGCGGCGATCAGATCCTGGAGACCGGCCGCCTGCCGGCAGACAGGCACGCCTGCTTGGCTTTGACTTCGCTGCTCGACCGGCTGCGCCGACTGTCGCCCTGTCCGGGCCTGTTCGCTGGCCAGCTGCAGGAGACAGTGGCTTTTCTGGCTCAGCTACCGGCGTCTCTGCTGCCCAGACTGCAGGTTAGTCAAATGCGCTACCGTAGCTTGTGCCAGCAGAAAAACTTGACATACTCTACTAGTACATCCCATGATAACTTGTATAATAATGAGATAAAGATTGTAGTCTAGTAGTTTGAGCGTCTGACTCACGACTGAGAGGTCGGGGGCTCGATTCTAGACCTACTCGGAACAGTTTTTTGTCCTTGAGCAAGACACTTAACTCTGCATTGCTTCAGTTCACCCAGCTGTGAAATTGGCGCCAGAATTAGCTGGGGTTATTGAGGGTGTGTGTGTGTGGCGACCCCCCAGTCCTTGGACTGAACAGCCGTAGTACGCAGCCTTCAGATGTAATAGCAGGTGTAATCGTTAGTATTATAGGAATATAGATAAAGCATTTTCTGCTCGATCACATGTGAGCTTTTTCGTAACCTCACTGTCAGAGAAAGCGACTGGCAGTTCGTCAATTGTTTGAAACGGGACATCCTTATTTGCTATCAGTGCTTCGAACCGGAGATTTGCTTCCGGTTGTTTAGGATGAATAATGTTGAAGACATTTTCATATTCATCGAGTGACCATACTCGCAATAAGTGACCAAGTGGATGCTAGCTACCAACGCAAATTTAAGAAATATTTAAACAGACTAAACTGTGTTAAAATTATTTGTAATTTGCGTTGTTGTCTACTCAAAGTAGAAAAAATTGACATTGATTATGTACACACACTGAAATTATGCAGGTGAGTCTGGACGCCGATCGCGGCTGCCTGCAGGTGGTCCGCAGTCGCCGTTGCCACGGCGTGTTGGAGCGGCGACCGCCAGCAGATTCGTCAACTGCTGCCGGCGGAGCTGTCGGAGTTACCGAGACGGCCGCCGCCTCCGCAGCAGTGCCTGGCGCACCCGTCAGTTGCTGCGCGGACTGTCGCGGAGCCGTACAGTTTGCTGCCTATCCGGATGAGGCCGCCGCCGCTGCTGCTGCTACCGCCGCTGATGCCGCAGTCGCTGCTGCTGGCGTCTCCTCAATTGGCCCGTTCGATGAGAAAGCACTGCTGTTTGAGCAGCACCAGCTGTACTAGCTATCTAGAAACTGGTTATCCACGTGTACGCGTAGCTAATGGAGCTCAGAGCAAAAATCTAAATCTTGTCTTCTGTAATAATATTCCTAATCCCCCCTCACAGAACCCCCTAATCCGTCTTTACAGAACCCCAATAATCCGCCCCTACAGAACCCTTTAATCCGTCTTTACAGAACCGCTAATCCGCCCGTAGCTACAGAACTCTCTAATTCGCCCCTGCAGAACCCCCCAATCCGCCCTACCCACCCTAAATGTTCTAAATGAGAACCGATGTAACAAAACGATATTCCCCAATAATAGGGCAATCTGTTTGATCAATTATAATATACGCTCATGACACTTATATGGGTATCATAATAATCGATTACCTGTTCGAGAACATGCTTTCTGTAATAATAAATAAACCAGATGCAGGCATTTTTATACAGCCAAATCTCCAAACTTGGAAAGTAACTCAAGCTAACAGTCTCAGTTTAGTTTAATTTGATCAATTTTAACGCTCATGATTCAATTTTTGAAGATCAACAACAAACTGGCGCCAAACTGCACACACAATTTGATGCAATGGCATTTATGTATTATTATATATTTAAAACTTATCGATGAAATATGAACAGGGAAACATACAACTTGCATGTGAATGAAGGGAGCAGGGGTGTACATATGATCTTTATTTACCATACAGATTCAAATAACGCAGCGAAACTGTCAGACCGTAACTACTAAAATATATAGTCTTTGTGGAAAGCACAGTCAAAAATATTGTTATCTTAAACAATCTGCGCATTGAAGTTACCTAATGCGAAATTTATTCATGAAATTTCATTTGAAACCGGCCACCACCCATTTATTAATTCTTTCTACCATTAGAATACATATAAGCCTGAGAATACAGCTCAGGGACCATCGGACAGGACAGGGATCATCGGACAGCACAGGGACCATCGGACAGCTCAGGGACCATCGGACAGGACAGGGATCATCGGACAGCACAGGGACCATCGGACAGCTCAGGGACCATCGGACAGGACAGGGATCATCGGACAGCACAGGGACCATCGGACAGCTCAGGGACCATCGGACAGGACAGGGATCATCGGACAGCACAGGGACCATCGGACAGCACAGGGACCATCGGACAGGACAGGGACCATCGGACAGCACAGGGACCATCGGACAGGACAGGGACCATCGGACAGCACAGGGACTATCGGACAGCACAGGGACCATCGGACAGCTCAGGGACCATCGGACAGCACAGGGACCATCGGACAGCTCTGGGACCATCGGACAGCTCAGGGACCATCGGACAGCTCAGAGACCATCGGACAGCTCAGGGACCATCGGACAGCTCAGGGACCATCGGACAGCTCAGGGATTATCGGACTACAGCTCAGGGACCACCAGACAGCTCAGGGACCATCAGACAGCTCAGGGACCATCGGACAGCTCAGAGACCATCGGACAGCTCAGGGACCATCGGACAGCTCAGGGACCATCGGACAGCTCAGGGACCATCAGACAGCTCAGGGACCATCAGACAGCTCAGGGACCATCAGACAGCACAGGGACCATCGGACAGCTCAGGGACCATCAGACAGCTCAGGGACCATCGGACAGCACAGGGACCATCGGACAGCTCAGGGACCATCGGACAGCTCAGAGACCATCGGACAGCTCAGGGATTATCGGACTACAGCTCAGGGACCACCAGACCAGAGTCACGTATAGTTTTCCCTAGCTAAAACTCACAAAGAAAAACAATTTTAAGGCAACAATGTTATCAATATACAGAGGCCGAGCTGTGCTGGAATGTCAGTGGTTATGCTGGCCGTGCACCCGGAGCATGTGCTCCTGAAACTTGTGCTGACATTCGGCTGACAGATCCCGCCTGTCAGTCTCCATGTAGGCCATGCGGAACAGCACCAAGAACACTAGCAGGTGCAGCAGGACAGTGTAGCCGAAAGCCACAGCCCGGGCAGTCCGACTGCCCAGAATCAGGCGGCCGATGCTCAGCGTCAGCTTGTCATGCGGTCGCAGTTCGGCAATCTTTCGTTCCCGTTCCCGACGGCTGAACTTGGCGAACGGATCCAATCGGGTCTCGTAGGCCTCCGAGTAGCCGCTAAACTCGCCGCCGCTGCCAGATTCAGGCTCGCGCTGATGCTGCTGCTCGCCCGCCTGGTAGGACTGCAGGAAGCGGATCTTCTCGTACAGCTTGACGTTGTCGGAGCGGACTTTGTCCAGCTCGGTGCGCAGCACTCCCAGCTGCTGCTGCTGGGCCACGGCGGCCACCTCGAGCTCTTGGGCTCGAGCCCTGTACCGCTCTCGCTGGCTTTGCACTATGCTCAATAGGGAGGCGTCCTGCGGCGCAGTGTCCGGCTGGCCGCCTGACAGCACGCTGGCCAGAGCCTCCGCCTCTGAGCTGGGCTGCTGTTGCTGCTCCTGCAGCTGTTGCTGGTGCTGCTTTTGCTGCTGAGCCTGACCGCCGGAGCCTTCCTCGCCCTGGGAATTCAATAAATTGTGTCTGCTAGCGGATAAGTAGAACTGACAGTAAAGCAGTAGGCAATTTGTAGGTTCTACAGAATAATCTACAGTAGAGTAGGCAAGAATCACAACTCAGATGTCGGGAATGGAATTATCGAGCACAGCAGCAGATTCTGGACTAGGGTAGGTAGAATTAGGGGTAGAGTAGACTGGTGGGTAGAGTAGACAAGCGGGTAGACTGGTGGGCAGAGTAGACAAGCGGGTAGACTGGTGGGTAGAGTAGACAAGCGGGTAGAGTGGTGGGTAGAGCAGACAAGGGGTGGACTGGTGGGTAGAGTAGACAAGAGGGTTGACTGGTGGGTAGAGTAGACAAGCGGGTAGACTGGTGGGTAGAGTAGACAAGCGGGTAGACTGGTGGGTAGAGTAGACAAGCGGGTAGACTGGTGGGTAGAGTAGACAAGCGGGTAGAGTGGTGGGTAGAGCAGACAAGGGGGTGGACTGGTGGGTAGAGTAGACAAGAGGGTTGACTGGTGGGTAGAGTAGACAAGCGGGTAGACTGGTGGGTAGAGTAGACAAGAGGGTTGACTGGTGGGTAGAGTAGATAAACGGGTAGACTGGCGGGTAGAGTAGACAAGCGGGTAGAGTGGTGGGTAGAGCAGACAAGGGGGTGGACTGGTGGGTAGAGTAGACAAGCGGGTAGACTGGTGGGTAGAGTAGACAAGCGGGTAGACTGGTGGGTAGAGTAGACAAGCGGGTAGAGTAGTGGGTAGAGCAGAAGGGGGTGGACTGGTGGGTAGAGTAGACAAGAGGGTTGACTGGTGGGTAGAGTAGATAAACGGGTAGACTGGCGGGTAGAGTAGGCAAGCGGGTAGGCTGGTGGGTAGAGTAGACAAGTAGACTGACCTCAGCAGCGCCGCGGAACATCGACGAGAATGATTTCACCCGGCGCAGGTCCTCCTCCAGCTGCTCGGCCAGCTTGGCCTGTCTGGTGCAGTCGGCGCGCGCCTCGCCGAGTTCGCCGCTGAGCCGGCTGACTTCAGCTTGCAGGCGGTCGGCTCGAAGCCGCAGGCCGGCGGCCTCGCTTTGCAGAGTCCCGTTCTGGCGCAGCAGGCGCTCCTCCAGGCTGGCCGAGGCGGCCACCTCATCGGAATCGTCAGCCTCCTCGGAGGCGGCAAACTGCACGGACTGAAGGACGCGCAGCTCGCGCCGAATCTCGTCGTAGTCGCTCTGGTAGCGGAGGCGCTCCTCGGCGGTGGCCAACCGGCGGACCGTCTCGGCCAGCTGCGTCTCCAGGGCGGCGGTCTGCTGGGCTCGGGATTCGCGCAGCTCGTCAGCCGTTCGCTGCAGCCGCCTGCGGATGCGTAAAGTTTAGGGTTTCGAATGTAGGGTTCCAAGTTCGATTCTGAAATCAAGGGTCCCAAGTTCGAATCTAGAATCGAGGGTCCCGGGTTCGATTTTGGAATCGAGGGTCCCGAGTTCTAATCTGGAATCGAGGGTCCCAAGTTCGATTCTGGAATCGACGGTCCCAAGTTCGATTCTGGAATCGAGGGTCCCAAGTTCGAATCTGGAATCGAGGGCCCCGAGTTCGAATCTGGATCGAAGGTCCCAAGACTCCGAGTTCGAATCTGGAATCGAGGGTCCCGAGTTCGATTCTGGAATCGAGGGTCCCAAGTTCGAATCTGGAATCGAGGGACTCAAGTAAGATTTTGGAATCGAGGGTCTTAAGTTCGAATCGGGAATCGAGGGTCCAAAGTTCGACTCTGGAGTCGAGGGTCCCAAGTTTGAATCTGGAATCGAGGGCCCCGAGTTCGAATCTGGATCGAAGGTCCCAAGACTCCCGAGTTCGAATCTGGAATCGAGGGTCCCGAGTTCCTATCAAACTGTCGATGGGAGGCTCCCCAATCCCCACATCCTGAATCCCCATTCGTCTCACCTGTTGTCATCGGCCAGCTGTGCCAGCTCCCGCTCCCGACTGGCCAGCTGGGCTTCCAGCTCCGCCCGTCTCAGTTGACCGGCTTCATCGGCTGCAGCGGCAGCGGCGGCTTCCGAGGCTCCACCGCTCGGCGACGCCCGCTGGCTGGCCAGGCGCTGACGGGCCGCAGTCAGCTCTTTCTCCAGCTGGGCGGCCCGCTCGTTGGCCCGTTCGGCGTCCTGGGCCAGCAGTTCGAATTCGTCTGTGCGGGCCGACTGCCTGTTGGCAAGGGGAGGGCGGGCGGAGGCTCCGGAATGCTCAGGCAACTGAAGCATCGAGAATATTCGATATTCAGACATCTGGAGCATTAGGAATATTCAAGGCACACGAAGCATCGGATATTGTAAAAAGGGAATCGAAGGTCCTAAGTTCGAATCGGGAATCGAGGGTCCCAAGTTCGAATCGGGAATCGAGGGTTCCAAGTTCGAATCGGGAATCGAGGGTCCCAAGTTCGAATCTGGAATTGAGAGTCCCAAGTTCGAATCGGGAATCGAGGGTCCCAAGTTCGAATCGGGAATCGAGGGTCCCAAGTTCGAATCTGGAATCGAGAGTCCCAAGTTCGAATCGGGAATCGAGGGTCCCAAGTTCGAATCTGGAATCGAGAGTCCCAATTTCGAATCGGGAATCGAGGGTCCAAGTTCGAATCGGGAATTGAGGGTCCTAAGTTCGAATCAAGGGTCCCAAGTTCGAATCGGGAATTGAGGGTCCTAAGTTCAAATCAAGGGTCCAAGTTCGAATCGGGAATGGAGGGTCCCAAGTTTGAATCAGAAATCAAGGACCCAAAAGGTTAAATCAGGAATCGAGGGTCCCAAAAAGTTCGAATCTGGAATTGAGGGTCCCAAGTTCGATCGGAACTTAAGTCCGAGGTACTAAAAACTGACTCGTGGCAAATAATTACCTATCGTCAAGCGCCTGCCGCAGGCTGGCAGCTTCGGCCCTCGCCGTGTCAAGCGCCGACTGCAGCTGGTTGGCCCGCTGCTCCGCTTCGCCAAGCCGCTGCGCCGCCTCCAGCTGTGCCGAGCTCAACTGTTTCGCCTTCTCGCCGTAGTCCAACGCCAGCTGGCGCTCCCGATCCCGTACGCAGTTGGCCACGCGAGATTCCACGGATTCTTCCAGCTCGCGAAGACGCTCCCGCAGCTGCTTGACGGTCACCTCCTGGTTGCGTACCTGTGCTCGGCGAAACATGGAAGGAATTAGGATCTGATATCTGTGGCACCTCAGTAATATCCAGGACACCCAGTCTGAAGCATATCCAGGACACCCAGTCTGAAGCATATCCAGGACACCCAGTCTGAAGCATATCCAGGACACCCAGTCTGAAGCATATCCAGGACACCCAGTCTGAAGCATATCCAGGACACCCAGTCTGAAGCATATCCAGGACACCCAGTCTGAAGCATATCCAGGACACCCAGTCTGAAGCATATCCAGGACACCCTGAAGCATATCCAGGACACCCTGAAGCATATCCAGCACACCCTGAAGCATATCCAGCACACCCTGAAGCATATCCAGCACACCCTGAAGCATATCCAGGACACCCAGTCTGAAGCATATCCAGGACACCTAGTCTGAAGCATATCCAGGACACCCAGTCTGAAGCATATCCAGGACACCCAGTTTGAAGCATATCCAGGACACCCAGTCTGAAGCATATCCAGGACACCCAGTCTGAAGCATATCCAGGACACCTAGTCTGAAGCATATCCAGGACACCCAGTCTGAAGCATATCCAGGACACCCAGTCTGAAGCATATCCAGGACACCCAGTCTGAAGCATATCCAGGACACCCAGTCTGAAGCATATCCAGGACACCCTGAAGCATATCCAGGACACCCTGAAGCATATCCAGCACACCCTGAAGCATATCCAGCACACCCTGAAGCATATCCAGGACACCCAGTCTGAAGCATATCCAGGACACCTAGTCGGAAGCATATCCAGGACACCCAGTCTGAAGCATATCCAGGACACCCAGTTTGAAGCATATCCAGGACACCCAGTCTGAAGCATATCCAGGACACCCAGTCTGAAGCATATCCAGGACACCCAGTCTGAAGCATATCCAGGACCCCAGTCTGAAGCATATCCAGGACACCCAGTCTGAAGCATATCCAGGACCCCAGTCTGAAGCATATCCAGGACACCCAGTCTGAAGCATATCCAGGACCCCAGTCTGAAGCATATCCAGGACACCCAGTCTGAAGCATATCCAGGACACCCTGAAGCATATCCAGGACACCCAGTCTGAAGCATATCCAGGACACCCAGTCTGAAGCATATCCAGGACACCCTGAAGCATATCCAGGACACCCAGTCTGAAGCATATCCAGGACACCCAGTCTGAAGCATATCCAGGACACCCTGAAGCATATCCAGGACACCCTGAAGCATATCCGGGACACCCACCCTGAAGCATATCCAGGACACCCAGTCTGAAGCATATCCAGGACACCCAGTCTGAAGCATATCCGGGACACCCAGTCTGAAGCATATCCGGGACACCCAGTCTGAAGCATATCCAGGACACCCAGTCTGAAGCATACCCAGAACACCCTGAAGAATATTCAATGCCTCGAACTACACCCAGAACACCTTGAAGCCCTCTATAAGAATCCCCCACTATCATCAGCCGGCACCCACCTCGGCAAACTCGGCATTGTACTCGGTCAGCCTATCGCGCAGCTGTTTGTTCTCAATCTCGAGGTCGCTGCACCGCTGCACCCGTTTCTGCATGCCAGCCAGGTGGTCAAATGCCGGCGCCGGGTCCGGCAGGTCGATCAGTTTCTGATAGACACTTAAAAATGCGGCCTCAGCCTGTTTGGCCCGCTTAGACAGGCTGTCAACTTCGGCTTGGAAGCTTTTCAACAGAGGAGCGACGGCTTTGCGAACCTCGGCCGCTGTGCCGGCTTTGAATTCACGGCTGAGTTCCACTAGGCGCTTCCTGCCCGCGTCGCCTGCGTCCTGCTGGCTGGCGATGTCGGCCGCTGTGGCGTCCAGCTCCTGTTTCACCTGCTCGAAGCTGGTGCCACGCCAGGCGGACAGAACCGACTGCACTAGCGACATGGCTGAGCGCGCAGCGGTGGGAGCAATGATGAGTCTTGGTCTCTAATAGCATGTCTTGTATCTGGCTCTGGCCCAGCACAGGCTTTCTTATTGTGTCTACCTTAAAGTCTGCTTCAATGTGTTCTACTGTCTGCATTAGTGTCCTATTGTCTGTCTAAATATGTCTTACTGTCTGTCTAAATGTGTCTTACTGTCTGTCTAAATGTGTCTTACTGTCTGTCTAAATATGTCTTACTGTCTGTCTAAATGTGTCTTACTGTCTGTCTAAATGTGTCTTACTGTCTGTCTAAATGTGTCTTACTGTCTGTCTAAATGTGTCTTACTGTCTGTCTAAATATGTCTTACTGTCTGTCTAAATATGTCTTACTGTCTGTCTAAATGTGTCTTACTGTCTGTCTAAATGTGTCTTACTGTCTGTCTAAATGTGTCTTACTGTCTGTCTAAATGTGTCTTACTGTCTGTCTAAATGTGTCTCAGCTTTCATACCGGAGACTGTGCTCAGCTTCATACCGGAGACTGTGCTCAGCTTCATACCGGAGACTGTGCTCAGCTTCATACCGGAGACTGTGCTCAGCTTCATACTGGAGACTGTGCTTAGCTTTACTTCAATTTCAATTAAAATTCTTGATACTTCTTGAAGTTATTTACATAAACTTCTTAATTTTAGAATTTGATTAAAATGTTTAAATAAGAATAATAAAAAATATTTAATAAGCAAGTATGAATAAAACTAGGCAAATTTATTGTGCAAAAATTTATTGCAAAATAGACAAATACATAAAAAATAAAGGAGTATAGAACGGCGTCAATCAACATACACTTAGTACAAAGATCAAGCTAGTTCAAGAAGCGCATCTAATATCCTACAAAAATAACAAAAAAAATATAATCCTTACTTACACACAGGAAAATGAAAAATTTCTAAAAAAGCATTAGGCGCTTAAATAGATGCAGAGGAAAAAATAAGATAGATAGTGCGTCTTATTAATAATTTACCATTATTACTGTACTACTCAGCAGCTGTAAGATGTGAGTAGTATATAAATAAATAACTAACTAGATTGAAATAAAATCGGGAGAATTTACATGAGAAGCAGCTCAGCGTGACTAGATGAAGTTGTACAAGACGAAATCAAATGACTTCAAAATCGTTCTTTAAACCATAATGTAGCTGTTATAAGCTCATATATATACATATATCCTCTTGCACATCAGCAATGGCTGACGTACTGTTCTAGGAAAAACAATTTTTAATAAGCACAACGACAATGATACGACAGAACATTTTTGCAACAGTTAGGCATTGTAAAGTGTCATGGTTACGCTTACTAATACGTTATAATCGCTCTGAAGATCTATTTACTCCTATCGTTTAGCTTGATAAACAAGCATTAAAAATATTAATTAGATGACGAGGCATTTGCTAGCAGAAATTGAAGCTTTACCCTCGTAGCAATGAGATTTTGAGAAAATACGCTTCAGTGCAGCTAATTAGATGACGAGGCATTTGGCTACAAAACTCAAGCTTGCTGTTTACTTTCAAAGGTGTTTTTCCTAAACTTATAATTAATTAGATGACGAAGCGATAGAAGTCATAGTTACTCCCGCCGTTTACTCTTAAAATAGACGTAGATGTAGATAAGAGTAGAAAACTAATTAGACGACGAGGTAATAAAGTTCATAGTTACTCTCGCCGTTTACCCTTTTTAAATACACAGAACCGATGGGCCCTCATTTCGGCCTTTCTTTTTGTTAGTTCCATTGTTAAGCACCGCGCAAGCAACCGCGGTTTCCATAGTTTTTTCAGCTTCACCTTCACCATAGATGCTTTCCAGTTTAGAGCTGGCTGCACCGCAACAGCAGCAGCGCAATAGCTGAGCCACAGTTGCCAGTCCGCCAATAGCCACAGCGACCAGAGCGGCGGCATAGCCAGCGGACACTGTGGACAGTCTGGCATGGACAAGCTGGCCAAATGAATTGTCACTACTAGCCAAGCTAACAGGGCCACCAGCGACATTGCTGGCTGAGCTACTAACATTACTAGCTAATGCTGGCAGCCGAATATATCCACAATAGCCAGCAGCGGAGGCCAGCGCAGGCGAGTCCGGATAAACAGCCGGCGCCAGCAGCAGGACGCATGGCAGGGCGGTCAGCAGGGCCGCCGCATTGCATGCCAGTCGAAGTCGCAGTCGACAATTGCCGCTGTCACGGCTATTGAAGCAGGCAGTCAGGAAGCCGGCCAGCACAAGCAGCAGGCCGCAAACTAATCCCAGGCCGAAGAATCCAACTCCATTAGTCACTAAGCTAACAATAGCGTCAACAAACAGTAGGCTGAGACCAGCAACAATTTGAATGGCGCTTAAGCAGAAATTCAGGCGACGATCGCAGTTGGTGCTGAGCAGGACTTGCATGCTGATTTATTTGCTTATTGCCAATTGCACCATGCAATCAACCGAAATGCAAGCTCATTTGATTAACAAATACTTAAGCCTAACTTCGTATGTAAAACCATAAAATCTAGTCATGGTATTATTATTCACCATTAGACAAGAGTCTATCTAAATTTCATGACTGTAACTATATAATGCGTCAAGGTTGTTGCTGGTATTTCCATTTATTAGAGATAATTATTAGAAAAGATATTTGTTGAGAAATAAAACAATATACAATAGCCAATAACAAATATATCTAGGCAAAGGCTGATAGATAGATTATTATACATAAATTTTTGAATGCTTGGGAAATATATACTAGGTTATTTTATGTATACATTGATAATTTTGCTAGGTGAATTAACACTATACTACCCACATGACAACTCATCTGGCTACAATTCTGTTTTTTTATCTGGCAGTGCAATGTATTTCTGCCATTTAAAAACAGGAGAAAAACCAAAAATTTTGTCTACAAACCAGATAAACTTGTTTCATGTTTCTGGTTTCACCTGGAATGGAATCCAGTATATATCCAGAAATATATCCAATTTGCAACTAGTGAAAGAGTAGAAAAATACTGTAGTAATTCTGGATCAAAACTAGACCATTGTCCTATCACTAGAGGAATTCCAGATTAAAATTTGGGCCGAATGTGCAACTCAGTTAATGGGTGCATGCACAGACCAATATATATTTGTGTTTTCTATTTATAAAGATAGGAAAGAAAGCAAGATTACTAAAGACAAAAATTGAAATTCCAAAGGTAATAAAAATCTTTAAAAGATTTTTAAAGAGTAAGTGTTGTTCACAGTATTTTAAATTATATTTAGATATAGATAATATAATATAATAAAATATATATTATTAATTAAAGGGAAATAAATATAATTATAATTATAATTAAAAAATAATTAGTATAATATACCAATTTAAAGGACAAACAAAGTCTATACCTAGCATAATAATAATCCTATATATTAAAATAGCAAAACAAAAACTGTTGAATGCATATTTTTTTGTTGTTATAATCCCTATTGGAATAAATTTTGAAAATGTGTGGACATGTCAAAGGTCCAGCAAAAATACACCAAGGGGTCACTCTCTAAGGTATATAGGCCCCATCAAAGGGTCACCAAGTGTGCCAAGGGTGTAGGAGGCATTGCAACAATAAAGGACCTTTTTGCAGCAACAATAAAGAATCTTTTTTGGTACTCTACATTGCTTTGGCAGTGGTAGTATACCAAAAAAGTAGCATTGCTATGCAGAGCATGCCAAATTTTGCTTACTTTTTACTTTTTAATGTTTAGGCCATTCTGTGCATACACATTTTAACATGGATTCCAAGCATGCCAAGTATTGCACTATACTGAACTATGCTGCCTTACAAAGAAAATGTGCCATGCTGCAAGGTCATTTTGAAAATGCACTAGATGGCTGTCTACCATTTAGCAACTTTTTCCAATAGGGGTTGTAGTTACAAAGAATGATCAAAAAATTTCGCAACCTTTTGTTATAGCTTTTAGTTATAAAATTGACAAAAGCCAAAAACTTACACATATGTGGCTATATTTGTTTGCTTTAATTATATGCATTTTTGGCTTCCAAATGTGCTCCAGTCAAATTTCATAGCCATTTTTTTCCATGTGTTTTTAGTAGCTGATGGAAACATAAAATACTCTATGAAATGCTTCTATATCTTTATGCATATGCAACTTGGCTGCAGAGTGACTGAGATTCATACCAATCTAGTGAATGTTTTAGCTGACTCTGTTCTATCATTTGACATGTTTGCCCTTGCCCATTGGTTGCGCCATTTTTCAGAAGGCCAGGACAGCTTCAACGATGAACTGAGGTCTGGCCAACCCCAGGCATCCATGACCAATGTTGTAGCCTATGCTAACACAAAAATTTGTGAGGATTGGAGCACTATACTTAGATTCCTTGCCTATGAGCTTGGTGTCAGCTATAGAAGTGCTCATAATATCATGCATGAGCAACTGGGCCACACAGACCTGTGCTCAGTGGGTACCCTATCTTCTCACTCTAGAGCAGCAAGCAAAGAGGATGTACAAGATCCTAGCTAGATTTAAACTCTATCTATAATCTAAGACTATAAGTTATATAAGCCCCAATAGATAAAAACAAGGCAGTTGTTATTGTTATAGTGACTATACAAATAGCACAACATTATTTTTATGGTTAACAAACCAGAAATGTATGATGCATCCCAAAATGCGTCCTATGAGACCAAAAATGTGTCCTTATCAATTGAATCAATATCTAGACTATATTATATTAACTATATTCTAATATAATATTAAGTACTGAATAGTGAGGAATAGTAAATAGGCCTACTCGATACAGACATTCACAATACATTACAATAAATAGCCTAGGGCTAGGCCTAGGCCGCCTAGTTGTCAAAATATTGTGCATAACTCACAATCAAAGCTTATAAATAATCTTTTAAAACTATGAATTCATAAACCCGAATATAATCCACAGCCACACTTATACTAAAGGCCAAAAGCGGAAAAGCCCAGGAACCAAAAGATCTTACAGTTATTTTTTCTACAATACTGAATAATGATCGAGTGAGAATTGATAAATAATGTAATAAGCATACTCAACTAATTGACTGTCGAAAAAATAAAATTAAATTAGTTTTCATTGGAAATATTAATTTTAAAATTCGCGCGCGGTAAAGTAAATATTGATACTGGGCCGTCAGTATTAAACCAAAAAATCTGCTTATTGTTGACATTTTTAATAATCTACAATCTTTTGTCTTTAGTTTCATTTTCAAATCTTTGTTTAAAAGTATTTATACACATTAAACCACAGCACTATTTTAATCTTTTTTTCGGAGAATAAGTCGGGAGAATTGTGTGCTGCATGCATGTGTGTGCATTGCGAGTGTGCGTGTGTGAGTGAGCAATGAATGAACCAAGGATCAGAATTTCATCTTTCTAAAACGTTTGATCGGAGGTTTCGGACATTAGCGCTTTAGAGTGCAGAAACTACATATAGCTGAAACGTCCTGGCCTCCGGCTTTCACACTCCTGATTATGGTCTGCAGCCCCAGAGACAAGAGTCACGAAGATGTGGCGAGCAGCTATAGGTCCTATAGTTATGAGAATATAGCAAGAGGATGGGTTGTATGATTTTGTTTGAATCGGAGACTGATCGATAGGTGGATCGATTGGGCCGACAAACAGTCAGGGTGCTGCAGCAGCGTATATTTGATGACTGCTGTCGTTTGCTCTTATACGTACGTGTATAGCTTAATTGGTGATGCAGAGGCCGGGTGACCCAAAAGTAAAAAGTGACAATTTTCAGCAATAAGAGCAATTTAAATGTGCCAGTCACTTCTGAGTTCACCACATGCAGCTGTACATGGTAGATCCGGGGAGGCTGGTGCCCGGAGAGGGCTCAATGATAGTTACATGGTAGATGTACATGTATTTTAACCTCCGCTTTTGCGGGTACGCAGGCGCCTGTTTGGCATTCATAGAGAAGGGAAGGAGTCCGTGGCGGAGAGAGCATAGAGCTGGGGCGTGGTATACCGTACGTAGTCCAGATTAAGGTGGGGAAGAGGCCGATGACCGGGGGGGGGGCGGTTGTTCGAGGGGCAGGCCACGCCGCTGCCCGTAAATAGTTTTCTATAGCAGCGGATTTATTATACAAAGCGTAGAATTTTCTGATTGGACGAGCCCGGGGGATGGCTAGCTCGACTCTGATTAGCTGAGCTCTAGACCCCAAAAATCCTATATTAATTCACTGGGTGGTCTCTCAGATCCCAGCAGGGAACTTGAGAGTTGCAGTCATCATGTATATCATAAAAAAACTGGAAAAAGCTTTTTCCAGACATCCTGTACCAAAAGTGAGAGCTAAACTTAACGCAATCATACATGTAGATCAAAATCGGCACAGACCAGGTTGACCTCTAGACGTAAATAACTTGACAAAAAATAAACCTTGCTTTAAGTTGAAGTACAGTATGTCCTAGAAAGTAGTAAAACAGATCCCGGATTGAATAAATAATAAAAACCAGGACTAGCCTACAAGGAGTAAAGAGGAGATTGCAAAAATGCGTCCTCATCAATTGAATCAATATAGGATAAATCCAACAGTATCATTATTGCAATATGTGGCTGCTTTACAACAATTACGTATTAAGTTAAATAAATATTCGATTCGAGAGTATCCATCAAAATTGTAGTTTGAACAAGGTTTTACTTGAAAATCGAGTTATTTACGTAAGACCCATACAAAAATAATAAAATTTTAATTTCTATTGTATTTATTAAGTCAAATAACTACTGCATGGAATAACTTCTTGATGTACGGGATAGGATTTACATTTACATTACATAATAATAATAATAGATTACACCTGCTCCATTGGCCAGATGTGCAACCGACAGCTCAGCCGCAGCTTTATAAGATAATTTACCGGTGTAAGAATCGATTTGTCAAAAATAGGTATATTCAATAAAAGTGCTTGTTAGGAGCTAGGGAGGGATAAAAAATGTCTGCGAACGGACACTACTAGAGTTGCTGAGCGGTATAAATATTGAATGCTTAAATTAAACTGTAGGTGAAAAGCAAAAACTTGCTTTAATAAGAATACTGCAGACGAGGAAAAGGTTAATGGCATTTCATAAAACAATAAATGTAACAAGAATATAAGCAGAAGCTTACAAAAATATACAAACCATAATTTTTAAAAATGGTTGCTATGACACAAATGCGTTGCCAGGCCTCCCTATTGGCTGGCACAAGTGCGATTTGAGCCTCCTGAGGCCTGAAGAGAGATTGTTGCCGAGAGTACTCAGCCTCACTCCCTGACACAGCCCCTCTCTGCACTCCCTGACACAGGCACAGTCACCTCTGCACTCCCTGACCCACCTCATGGGCACAGTAACCTCTGCACTCCCTGACCCACCTCATGGGCACAGTCACCTCTGCACTCCCTGAGCGCTGTACAAATTACATCACAACCGCTGACGAATTGCTTCTTCGTAGCTTGGTGGCGGAGTGGAGTCCACTTCTCGCTGCATTTGTGGAGGCAACAGCGGCTGCTGTGTCGATGGCGGCGGCGGCGGTGGCAGCGGCGGCGGCGGCTGCAGCGGCTGCGGCAACGGCGATGGACGTGACTGCGAATGTGCAGCATCAATAGCAGCAGGAGCCAGATGTACAGCCACAGGCTCTTCGGTGTTTGAAGATCTGGGCATGGCAACGGAAGTTTGCTAGTTTTTTCAGGTAGCTAGGCTACGCTTAGTTTATTTCCGTAATAAATTAGCCACTTAGTTTATGCGAAATAATGGGATAAAAGGCGCTCGAGGATCTGGGAGGACAGTGATGAAACTTGAAGGATCTGGGAGGACAGTGATGAAACTCGGGGATCTGGGAGGACAGTGATGAAACTCGGGGATCTGGGAGGACAGTGATGAAACTCGGGGATCTGGGAGGACAGTGATGAAACTCGGGGATCTGGGAGGACAGTGATGAAACTCGGGGATCTGGGAGGACAGTGATGAAACTCGGGGATCTGGGAGGACAGTGATGAAACTCGGGAATCTGGGAGGACAGTGATGAAACTCGGGGATCTGGGAGGACAATGATGAAACTCGGGGATCTGGGAGACTGCAGGCGGTGAAACTCGGGCTCAGTGATCATCTAAGATGACTAACCTGGAAATACAGCAGCATCTCCGAGCGTAATAGAAAAAGAACACGATAGCCAGGATGAAGATGACCAGGGTGACTATCAGAGCTCGATGACCGTCATTTCCGCTGCTATTCAAGTCAGGCGGCGTGTATTTCGGATACTCTGGAGCCGCAGGCTGCCTTGGTGTATCGTAGCACTTTGAACAAGTGCTAAACTCCATTGACAAGCCGAAACATGGATAATTTATGTAAGAAAATGCCAAGCCTATGTCAGTAGATGCGGTCCTTTTCGACTTCCACACTGTGCCATTGCTGCACGCGCAATCTCTGAAGCGAGCTCGAGGCATCATGGATTCTTTCAATGAGCAGTCGCAGCTGGTCCACGAGCTCCAGACACACCATCTGCACCTGTTCGGCTGCCTGCTGTCGGATTCCATCTTTGTTAAACGCCATCGATGCTCAGATATTGCGCCAGCTGAGCAACTGCCTGGTTGGCCAGGGCAGCTGCACTGACGATTGCGCGTTGACAGAAACACGCCTGCGAAAGACGATAGAAAAGTGGGGAGTTGAAATTTCTTTATCGATTGAACGGGATCTCTATAGCTGGCGCACCCCCCCTCTGTAGCTGGCGCCCCCCTCTGTAGCTGGCGCCCCGCTCTGTAGCTGGCGCCCCCTCTGTTGCTGGCGCCCCGCTCTGTAGCTGCCGCCCCCCTCTGTTGCTGGCGCCCCGCTCTGTTGCTGGCGCCCCGCTCTGTAGCTGGCGCCCCCCTCTGTAGCTGGCGCCCCGCTCTGTAGCTGCCGCCCCCCTCTGTTGCTGGCGCCCCGCTCTGTTGCTGGCGCCCCGCTCTGTAGCTGGCGCCCCCCTCTGTAGCTGGCGCCCCGCTCTGTAGCTGCCGCCCCCCTCTGTAACTGGCGCCCCCTCTGTAGCTGGCGCCCCCTCTGTAACTGGCGCCCCGCTCTGTAGCTGGCGCCCCCCTCTGTAGCTGGCGCCCCGCTCTGTAGCTGCCGCCCCCCTCTGTTGCTGGCGCCCCGCTCTGTAGCTGCCGCCCCCCTCTGTTGCTGGCGCCCCGCTCTGTAGCTGCCGCCCCCCTCTGTTGCTGGCGCCCTCTCTGTAACTGGCGCCCCCTCTGTAACTGGCGCCCCCTCTGTAGCTGGCGCCCCCTCTGTAGCTGGCGCCCCCTCTGTAGCTGGCGCCCCGCTCTGTAGCTGCCGCCCCCCTCTGTTGCTGGCGCCCCCTCTGTTGCTGGCGCCCTCTCTGTAACTGGCGCCCCCTCTGTAACTGGCGCCCCCTCTGTAGCTGGTACCCCCTGTAGCTGGCGCCCTCTCTGTCGGTAGCGCCCCCTGTAGCTGGCGCCCTCTTTATAGCTAAAACCCATTACTCCGAAAAGACATCCATATATAGCACGCAATAATATCTCCAACGGACAATTTCAGCGCCAGAGGCAATTCGAACGATTTAAAGAACCTTTCGCATCGCTAGGAATGTCCTGTAAGTCAGCCACGTTATGTGGCGTCGCCCGCTTCGGCACCTGGTCCCTGCACGCAAAGGACCATTCGCTCCAGAAATTCCAAGGGCACCAGTTGGCCACAGGGTGCAATGCCTGGTCATAGACGGGTTCTCTGCTGCACTGGTGCAGGAATCTGTCAATGCCGACGAGATGTTTTTTATAAACGCATGGACACTCGATGCCCATTGATTTTTGCTCTGCAGCGCTGAGTACTATTTCATCAGACTGACTGTCCTTGTCATCGGTGCACCGGACAGCTCTGCTCAGCTTGCAGTGGCTAATGTTCTCATAACTTAACCTAAAATAGCTTGGACAGACGCAGCGCCATGGACCCTGCTCACAGTTGACATTGCCAGTGTTAATTGTCTCCAAATGCGGTGACATAGACACCAGAAGCAGATATGATAGAAGCATATGTGGGGCTCTGTAACACGGTGTTGAATGGCTTTTTGTCAGGATGATAAAACACTTCGGCTAATTTTTATGGAATTTTGCAACTTACTCTATGATAAAAGTCTCATATACGCTTCTATATGGTAAAAACTAAGTTTCTAACACATAATCAACATTGCTTTTGTCAGCCTAGTTGATAGTTACGGCAACCAATTGTATCGCCTATGTGTCATTGATCGGGTATTGGCTAGAGTTATTTAATGCAACAGAATTGTGATTACAAATTACAATCCCGATCCAATAATCGATGAGTGCTTAAATTTCTATGGCAGCGCTCATTTGGCCATAGATATTTAAGCAACCCACTCACATTTAGGCATTTAGGACTTGTCCATCTTTAGGCACTGTCTTGTCCATAGTCTTGTCCACGGTCTTGTCCATAAGCATAGACAGAAAAAAGGTAAGCGAGTTGATGATTCGGCCATAGACATCAGCACAAAGGATTCTCTCTCTTTTTCAGTTTTCCAAACTGTTATTGAATTTTTTTGAGCTCATAAAATCGAACTCCATTAAGTAAAGATCAGAATTATCAACTTGGGTGCTTTTTATCAACAACCTGCTTGCCTTTTTTATTTCAAATTGATTTCAAATTTTCAAATTGCTTAAGAGTAACTATCAACTTGCCTGACAAAAGCAATATCAATTATCAATAAAAGCTAATGATGACAAAAGAATAAATGAAAGGAGAACGTAACGAGAACACATTTATGCAAGTTTCAGCATGTAGTTCGTACCATGAAGCTTAGTTCATTGATAATAAAAGCGCTGTATGGTCAGATAAAAGTTATAAACAGATGCGTAAAAAACAATAAAGACTGTTTCTAACACTGTTAAAAATTGGCTGTAGACTCAATTTAATTCAGGTGAATTTTGTACTATAGATACTAATGGCTTAGGTTGCTTAATTACATAAAGACTGGGATGGTAATCGCATTAATATAGAACAAGACATCGGAATACATGTACATGCATACATGTAAATCGAGACTCGTACTAAAGATCTTTGGCGAAGTCTCGAACGTTAGGTCACCAGTTTTATGGCCTCTTCGTAAGAAGGTGGCAGAGGATTCAACGAGCTGTCGTCTGCAATGCGAGGCGGGGCAGCAGACGGGGTGCCATGGCCTGCTGGCGGAGGCAAGGAACATGATTGCAAGAGCTCTTGTTCTTGCTGCTGCTGCTGCTGCTGCTCCCTCTGGCGCTGCTGTTGTTGACTGCAAGAATGTTTTAAATTATGTCCATAAATTTCATATCTCTGATGTACCACTGAGCACATACTAAATGTCTAAATATGTTTAAGTAAAACCAAGAAATTGAAAGAAATTCTTTCTTTCTTCTAAGAAAGAAGTGCTTTGACAATGAGCTGAGTTGACTGAACCGAAATAAGATGTACATGTAATGGACACGCAGAAAGATCAAAAGGTCTGAGCCGAGTAAATCCCAGCGCAAAATGTACAAGAGGAGCGCACTCACAGCCGGTCACTCCGTCGAGTTGCCCGACAGATGCAGCACAGGCAGAGCAGCACACCCAGCGGAATGGACACCATTATTAACATCGGCTTGCTAAATATTAGTCCCAGATCCGTTTTCGAATTTCTTTTCGGCGTAGTTGACGACGAACTCGAGAGCCTGGGTTCGCACCAGCACAGTTGAGTGTCGATGCCGGAGCCGCTGCAGCCAGACGCTGTTGGCGTGCCAAATTGACAGACTCGTTTGCGACGTTTTTTCACCCAAGTCGCGATCTGCGACAAGCAGCTGCAGTCATCGGACCAGGCGGATCAGGGGCACCAGGCCGACTGACGGCTAGCGGGGATCAGCAGCTCGCCGTTCACTGCGAGATCGGCGGTCCGCGGTGTGAAGGCCACCTGCTGACTGGGGCCGGAGCACTGGGTGCCGTATCTGCCTTTGGGACAGCGGCAGTGCCGGCTGCGCTGTCTCAGCCACAGGGAGCCGTTGTTGATGTCTGCAAAATAATCGTTTTCCTGGTTCACTTGTAAATTCTGATCATGCTCACCAATGACTTATTAACTCTTATCAGATTATCTTCAACTCATGGACGTATGGGCTCATGAACCCTCATCACACTCGTATTCATGAACTCACCCATGAACTCACTCATAAGCTTACTCATGAACTCATTCGCAAACTCATTCACTGATAAACTTACCCATAAACTCACTCATGAACTCACTCGCAAACTCATTCACTGATAAACTTACCCATAAACTCACTCATGAACTCACTCGCAAACTCATTCACTGATAAACTTACCCATAAGCTCACTCATGAAATCATTCGCAAACTCGTTCACTGATAAACTTACCCATAAATTCACTCATGAACTCACTCGCAAACTCATTCACTGATAAACTTACCCATAAACTCACTCATGAACTCACTTGCAAACTCATTCACCGATAAACTTACCCATAAACTCACTCATGAACTCACTCACAAACTCATTCACTGATAAACTTACCCATAAACTCACTCATGAACTCACTCGCAAACTCATTCACTGATAAACTTACCCATAAACTCACTCATGAACTCATTCGCAAACTCGTTCACTGATAAACTTACCCATAAACTCACTCATGAACTCACTCGCAAACTCATTCACTGATAAACTTACCCATAAACTCACTCATGAACTCATTCGCAAACTCGTTCACTGATAAACTTACCCATAAACTCACTCATGAACTCATTCGCAAACTCGTTCACTGATAAACTTACCCATAAACTCACTCATAAACTCATTCGCAAACTCATTCACTAATAAACTTACCCATAAGCTCACTCATAATCTCACTCATGAACTGAGCCACAAACTCAGTCACTAGTTGCTCACGAACTAAAAAGAGAAGTTCATTAAGCTCACGCTCATACTCTGACAGAGCGCTGGAGAGCCAGGAGTGTTTTTCTAAAATGGCATCGATTCAGGCGTAGCTCCAAGACTGCCAGCTCTGCCAAGAGCACCACATCGGATGGAAGCTGGTGTATGACAAGAATCGGGGTTTAGACAGACAGTTGAATGAGTACTGGGATCTGCAACTTATGCCTTTAACTCCCTGGCGAAGTTGATCATACTCTCGCAGAATGAAGGAAGAGCAATTCTTCTCTCTAAAAAGGATGCATTCTGTCTGATGCTCCTTGCACTGCCATTCAGACCATTCGCAGCCAGATGATTTCAGCTCAGGATAAAATACAACTTCAGCTGTGGCCATGGCCAGCAGATTAAACATTACACCCAGTATTGCAATTAGTGCTGATTGCATCAGGAAGGAAATGCTCTGAAGTTTAAATCAAAATAGAGTATAATAATTATTAGATAAATTTCTTATAAAGATATAAATTGCTAAATAGACTTAGAATTAGGTCTTAACTTGAAAAAGTTTTTATTTGCAATTTTGATTTTTGTAATACCTTACTTTGATTCAATGAATAAAGGAGATAAAACTCAATAATACAATAGACTGGGTGAATAGACTAATAATATTAAAAAAAGTTAATGCTAGCCTATCAATAAAAAGTTTATATTTAAGCCTACTCTATAATATAGCTATGATATTTCCATTATAAAATTTGCAATATAGCTTTTAATTTTGCAGCATAGCTTTAATAGGCTATAGTTAGGACCTAAAAACTAGTTACCAATGATAATTAAATAAAAATATAAAACAATTTAATTAAAAAAGAACAATTAGTTATTAATACATTGATTTTTGCTATATTATTTTAAGAAAGACTAGAGGCAGAAAAGACAATCAACCAAATTTAGACTGAGATCGGATTCTCTAGGCAGATACACAATACAGATGCAAGTCGCCACATTTTTAGCTACAATCTCAATTTTTTTAAAAATAAAAAAACATTTTTAGGAAAAGTGACAATATTAAATAAAAAATAGGATAACAAAGAATAAAGACTTGACAGTATGTTTTGTTTGATGATAAAAATATCACAACAGAACACAGGCACAGAACATAACAGGATGAAATGAAAATTGAGATTATAATTATACAAATGCTAGCTATAAATAAGATGGAGAAAAGTAAACATCAAATTGCTAATTAATTAAAAAGTACCACTTCTACAACTTTAAAAACTTTCCAGTACTACTTTTGGACAATGCGAAGTTTATAGCTTATAATAATAAACCGGCATTTTTTCGGCCCAGTGTGAAGTTTCGAGCGTGAGCACCTTCTGATATTACGATACTTCTCCGCAACGTAAGGAGAATTAGGCTTCGTGGAAACTGTTATTTTCAAATGTCACGATTCAAACAAAACGCGATATTTGCAAACACTTCGTTATATCAACTGTATAAATTTTACAAAACAAAAGCTTAATGTAAAGTAAATTTTCTGCTCGTATACGTTACGAATCAGCACGTGGCTCCTATCTGGTCATCCAGATTTGACATAAAGCAGATATCTTGCCTTCAAAATGTTGATTAGAATTCCGTTGGCACATGTATTCGCGGAATATTCCAGTGCTTCATGACATGATCAAACCACGACGTCTGTTGACCAATGCTGTCTTCGTCTCAAATTCCAGCTATCGATTTCTTCTTCTTCTTCCTCCTGCTTAAGTAATCCATACATGTAAGTACATGTACTACATGCATGTAGACGTGGCATGTTCAATAAAGCAAATTAAATTAACTCACTTATCTTTACTTTAAACTGGTAGTACATTTATGTAATCTCTATCTTTATTCAATATTTTATTGAAATAGCTTATGCTTTGAGTGGAAGAGTTGTAAAAATAAGAAGAGTGGAAGATGAGTGTGAATATGCATCGTAAATGTGCATGTCTCGATCCCCAGCAGAGCAATGTCTTTGACTCTGAGTTAGAAAATCGAACTACATGTAAATGTCGTACATTCAGGTTTAAAGCTTTTATCACCATGACTTAGGCCGTTTGCCGACCCCTTATTTAAGTAGCCCTTTCTAACTACCTGAGTAGTCCGCGCGGTTACATAGTAAATTCGTCGAAAAATGTTGTCGGTCACATTCATATGATCTGCCGCCGATTGGCAATTGGCTGAGCACCCGGTGAGCAGACTCGGGTAATTAATGCGAGTTTTAAGCTTGTAAGTTCGAAAACCAAGAAACTCGTGAACACGGGAAAGCGATTAGACTCGAGATTCAAATATTGTTTCGCATTGGCTTTACAAAAACTACGACAAATCTGAATCTGCAGATTTTTTCGGATTTATAAATCCCAACAGAAATTACTCGCAAGAGCAGCTTAAGAAGCAAATAGAAAGCAAAAACTTTCTCGTACTACTTTCGAAGAATATGAAGTTTCGAGCTTGTGAAGTTTTGAGCTTGTGCACGAAGTTTCGAGCTTGTGAAGTTTTGAGCTTGTGCACGAAGTTTCGAGCTTGTGAAGTTTTGGGCGTGTGAAGTTTCGAGCGTGTGAAGTTTTGGGCGTGTGATGTTTTGAGCGTGTGAAGTTTTGAGCGTGGAAGTTCAAGGACCACTGTATATGGCCATATGCAGTGGTCCTTGGTGAAGTTATTAGCGTTTTGCTTGTGAAGTTTCGAGCTCGTGCATAAAATATTTAGTGCTTTGTGAAACTCTCCCGTTTTGTTTTTGATGACACAAAACAAGCTTATGGCTAAAAAATACATTCATATGACATACTGCTGTATCATACAGTATCATACAGTATCATACAGTATCATACAGTATCATACAGTACGTACGTCAAATTGTCAACCATGCATTTGCGATCAGCGATCAACTCTAACGGTAAATTAAAAAAGCAGATGTAAAAACTCTTCATCGGAATTGGCATCCGATTTTATTGCAATAAATTTTCGGGACTTTTCAAACTGAACAATTAATAGCGTCTCTTCTGTTTCATTTTGTTTATTTAAATCCTGCTAATTAAACACCCGCTTAAGTTGTAGTAATTGATACGGGGATGGGGTTGGCAGCCACTAGAAAACCATTTTTAAACATTGCTGGGCAGTTCAGATCAGTTCTTATAGTTTCCTTTTTAGTTTTTGTAGACGCACACTTGTTAGAATTTTGAGCTCCAAGCAATCATCGCTCTACCTGAAATTGCAGTAGAGGGGACAGGGTGTGGGAACAAAATGAATTAAAATATCGATTGTAACAAAAATTTCAATGCACCTGCCTTAAACCTTCATCATTCATTCAAGCTTGTTTACACAATTGCTATTGTGCCACGCCCTAGTTGGAATTCAAAGATAAAATTGTGTTGCAATTACCACAGCTCTTTTTTCGAACTGCTTTCGAATCAGATTAGCTACGAGGATAGATTAGATTTTAACGCTAGAGTAGTTTATACGACCTCGTGGTTGTTGACACTCCATAGAAACTATGCAGCACAGTCACTTTAATGAAAAAGGTTCAATTTGAATTTCAAATAGGCCTTTCTAGCTAGGACTTCAAATTAGTCTGTTGAAGGATGTTACTTGACAAGATTGGCTTCTTGCTTCTCCCCATGAATCCCAGGAGTTGCTCACTCACTTCTTGCCGAAATTCTCCCCATGAATCCCAGGAGTTGCTCAATCACTTCTTGCCGAAAATCTCCCCGTGAATCCCAGGAGTTGCTCACTCACTTCTTGCCGAAAATCTCCCCATGAATCCCAGGAGTTGCTCACTCACTTCTTGCCGAAATTCTCCCCATGAATCCCAGGAGTTGCTCACTCACTTCTTGCCGAAATCTCCCCATGAATCCCAGGAGTTGCTCACTCACTTCTTGCCGAAATTCTCCCCATGAATCCCAGGAGTTGCTCACTCACTTCTTGCCGAAATTCTCCCCATGAATCCCAGGAGTTGCTCACTCACTTCTTGCCGAAATTCTCCCCGTGAATCCCAGGAGTTGCTCACTCACTTCTTGCCGAAATTCTCCCCATGAATCCCAGGAGTTGCTCACTCACTTCTTGCCGAAATTCTCCCCATGAATCCCAGGAGTTGCTCACTCACTTCTTGCCGAAATTCTCCCCGTGAATCCCAGGAGTTGCTCACTCACTTCTTGCCGAAATTCTCCCCATGAATCCCAGGAGTTGCTCAATAACTTCTTGCCGAAATTCTCCCCATGAATCCCAGGAGTTGCTCACTTCTTGCCGAAATTCTCCCCGTGAATCCCAGGAGTTGCTCACTCACTTCTTGCCGAAATTCTCCCCATGAATCCCAGGAGTTGCTCACTCACTTCTTGCCGAAATTCTCCCCATGAATCCCAGGAGTTGCTCACTCACTTCTTGCCGAAATTCTCCCCGTGAATCCCAGGAGTTGCTCACTCACTTCTTGCCGAAAATCTCCCCGTGAATCCCAGGAGTTGCTCACTCACTTCTTGCCGAAATTCTCCCCGTGAATCCCAGGAGTTGCTCACTTCTTGCCGAAAATCTCCCCGTGAATCCCAGGAGTTGCTCACTTCTTGCCGAAATTCTCCCCGTGAATCCCAGGAGTTGCTCACTTCTTGCCGAAATTCTCCCCGTGAATCCCAGGAGTTGCTCACTTCTTGCCGAAATTCTCCCCATGAATCCCAGGAGTTGCTCACTTCTTGCCGAAATTCTCCCCATGAATCCCAGGAGTTGCTCACTTCTTGCCGAAATTCTCCCCATGAATCCCAGGAGTTGCTCACTTCTTGCCGAAATTCTCCCCATGAATCCCAGGAGTTGCTCACTCACTTCTTGCCGAAATTCTCCCCATGAATCCCAGGAGTTGCTCACTTCTTGCCGAAATTCTCCCCGTGAATCCCAGGAGTTGCTCACTCACTTCTTGCCGAAATTCTCCCCGTGAATCCCAGGAGTTGCTCACTCACTTCTTGCCGAAATCTCCCCATGAATCCCAGGAGTTGCTCACTCACTTCTTGCCGAAATTCTCCCCATGAATCCCAGGAGTTGCTCACTCACTTCTTGCCGAAATTCTCCCCATGAATCCCAGGAGTTGCTCACTTCTTGCCGAAATTCTCCCCGTGAATCCCAGGAGTTGCTCACTTCTTGCCGAAATTCTCCCCATGAATCCCAGGAGTTGCTCACTCACTTCTTGCCGAAATTCTCCCCGTGAATCCCAGGAGTTGCTCACTCACTTCTTGCCGAAATTCTCCCCATGAATCCCAGGAGTTGCTCACTCACTTCTTGCCGAAATCTCCCCATGAATCCCAGGAGTTGCTCATCACTTCTTGCCGAAATTCTCCCCATGAATCCCAGGAGTTGCTCATCACTTCTTGCCGAAATTCTCCCCATGAATCCCAGGAGTTGCTCACTCACTTCTTGCCGAAATTCTCCCCGTGAATCCCAGGAGTTGCTCACTCACTTCTTGCCGAAATTCTCCCCATGAATCCCAGGAGTTGCTCACTCACTTCTTGCCGAAATTCTCCCCATGAATCCCAGGAGTTGCTCACTTCTTGCCGAAATTCTCCCCGTGAATCCCAGGAGTTGCTCACTCACTTCTTGCCGAAATTCTCCCCATGAATCCCAGGAGTTGCTCACTCACTTCTTGCCGAAATTCTCCCCATGAATCCCAGGAGTTGCTCACTTCTTGCCGAAAATCTCCCCGTGAATCCCAGGAGTTGCTCACTCACTTCTTGCCGAAATTCTCCCCATGAATCCCAGGAGTTGCTCACTCACTTCTTGCCGAAATCTCCCCATGAATCCCAGGAGTTGCTCATCACTTCTTGCCGAAATTCTCCCCATGAATCCCAGGAGTTGCTCACTTCTTGCCGAAATTCTCCCCATGAATCCCAGGAGTTGCTCACTTCTTGCCGAAATTCTCCCCATGAATCACAGGAGTTGCTCACTTCTTGCCGAAAATCTCCCCATGAATCCCAGGAGTTGCTCACTCACTTCTTGCCGAAATTCTCCCCGTGAATCCCAGGAGTTGCTCACTCACTTCTTGCCGAAAATCTCCCCATGAATCCCAGGAGTTGCTCACTCACTTCTTGCCGAAATTCTCCCCGTGAATGCCAGGAGTTGCTCAATCACTTCTTGCCGAAATTCTCCCCGTGAATCCCAGGAGTTGCTCACTCACTTCTTGCCGAAATTCTCCCCGTGAATCCCAGGAGTTGCTCACTTCTTGCCGAAATCTCCCCATGAATCCCAGGAGTTGCTCACTTCTTGCCGAAATTCTCCCCGTGAATCCCAGGAGTTGCTCACTTCTTGCCGAAATTCTCCCCATGAATCCCAGGAGTTGCTCACTTCTTGCCGAAATTCTCCCCATGAATCCCAGGAGTTGCTCACTTCTTGCCGAAATTCTCCCCATGAATCCCAGGAGTTGCTCACTTCTTGCCGAAAATCTCCCCGTGAATCCCAGGAGTTGCTCACTCACTTCTTGCCGAAATCTCCCCATGAATCCCAGGAGTTGCTCACTCACTTCTTGCCGAAATCTCCCCATGAATCCCAGGAGTTGCTCACTCACTTCTTGCCGAAATTCTCCCCATGAATCCCAGGAGTTGCTCACTTCTTGCCGAAATTCTCCCCATGAATCCCAGGAGTTGCTCACTCACTTCTTGCCGAAATTCTCCCCATGAATCCCAGGAGTTGCTCACTCACTTCTTGCCGAAATTCTCCCCGTGAATCCCAGGAGTTGCTCACTCACTTCTTGCCGAAATTCTCCCCGTGAATCCCAGGAGTTGCTCACTCACTTCTTGCCGAAATTCTCCCCATGAATCCCAGGAGTTGCTCACTCACTTCTTGCCGAAATTCTCCCCATGAATCCCAGGAGTTGCTCACTCACTTCTTGCCGAAATTCTCCCCATGAATCCCAGGAGTTGCTCACTCACTTCTTGCCGAAATTCTCCCCGTGAATCCCAGGAGTTGCTCACTTCTTGCCGAAATTCTCCCCATGAATCCCAGGAGTTGCTCACTCACTTCTTGCCGAAATTCTCCCCGTGAATCCCAGGAGTTGCTCACTCACTTCTTGCCGAAATTCTCCCCATGAATCCCAGGAGTTGCTCACTCACTTCTTGCCGAAATTCTCCCCATGAATCCCAGGAGTTGCTCACTTCTTGCCGAAATTCTCCCCATGAATCCCAGGAGTTGCTCACTCACTTCTTGCCGAAATTCTCCCCATGAATCCCAGGAGTTGCTCACTTCTTGCCGAAATTCTCCCCGTGAATCCCAGGAGTTGCTCACTCACTTCTTGCCGAAATTCTCCCCATGAATCCCAGGAGTTGCTCACTCACTTCTTGCCGAAATCTCCCCATGAATCCCAGGAGTTGCTCATCACTTCTTGCCGAAATTCTCCCCATGAATCCCAGGAGTTGCTCACTTCTTGCCGAAAATCTCCCCATGAATCCCAGGAGTTGCTCACTTCTTGCCGAAATTCTCCCCATGAATCCCAGGAGTTGCTCACTTCTTGCCGAAATTCTCCCCATGAATCCCAGGAGTTGCTCACTCACTTCTTGCCGAAATTCTCCCCGTGAATCCCAGGAGTTGCTCACTCACTTCTTGCCGAAAATCTCCCCATGAATCCCAGGAGTTGCTCACTCACTTCTTGCCGAAATTCTCCCCGTGAATCCCAGGAGTTGCTCACTCACTTCTTGCCGAAATTCTCCCCGTGAATCCCAGGAGTTGCTCACTCACTTCTTGCCGAAATTCTCCCCGTGAATCCCAGGAGTTGCTCACTTCTTGCCGAAATTCTCCCCATGAATCCCAGGAGTTGCTCACTTCTTGCCGAAATTCTCCCCGTGAATCCCAGGAGTTGCTCACTTCTTGCCGAAATTCTCCCCATGAATCCCAGGAGTTGCTCACTTCTTGCCGAAATTCTCCCCATGAATCCCAGGAGTTGCTCACTTCTTGCCGAAATTCTCCCCATGAATCCCAGGAGTTGCTCACTCACTTCTTGCCGAAATTCTCCCCATGAATCCCAGGAGTTGCTCACTCACTTCTTGCCGAAATTCTCCCCATGAATCCCAGGAGTTGCTCACTCACTTCTTGCCGAAATTCTCCCCATGAATCCCAGGAGTTGCTCACTTCTTGCCGAAATTCTCCCCATGAATCCCAGGAGTTGCTCACTCACTTCTTGCCGAAATTCTCCCCATGAATCCCAGGAGTTGCTCACTCACTTCTTGCCGAAATTCTCCCCATGAATCCCAGGAGTTGCTCACTTCTTGCCGAAATTCTCCCCATGAATCCCAGGAGTTGCTCACTCACTTCTTGCCGAAATTCTCCCCATGAATCCCAGGAGTTGCTCACTCACTTCTTGCCGAAATTCTCCCCATGAATCCCAGGAGTTGCTCACTCACTTCTTGCCGAAATTCTCCCCATGAATCCCAGGAGTTGCTCACTCACTTCTTGCCGAAATTCTCCCCATGAATCCCAGGAGTTGCTCACTTCTTGCCGAAATTCTCCCCATGAATCCCAGGAGTTGCTCACTCACTTCTTGCCGAAATTCTCCCCATGAATCCCAGGAGTTGCTCACTCACTTCTTGCCGAAATTCTCCCCATGAATCCCAGGAGTTGCTCACTCACTTCTTGCCGAAATTCTCCCCATGAATCCCAGGAGTTGCTCACTCACTTCTTGCCGAAATTCTCCCCATGAATCCCAGGAGTTGCTCACTCACTTCTTGCCGAAATTCTCCCCATGAATCCCAGGAGTTGCTCACTCACTTCTTGCCGAAATTCTCCCCATGAATCCCAGGAGTTGCTCACTCACTTCTTGCCGAAATTCTCCCCATGAATCCCAGGAGTTGCTCACTCACTTCTTGCCGAAATTCTCCCCATGAATCCCAGGAGTTGCTCACTCACTTCTTGCCGAAATTCTCCCCATGAATCCCAGGAGTTGCTCACTTCTTGCCGAAATTCTCCCCATGAATCCCAGGAGTTGCTCACTCACTTCTTGCCGAAATTCTCCCCATGAATCCCAGGAGTTGCTCACTCACTTCTTGCCGAAATTCTCCCCATGAATCCCAGGAGTTGCTCACTTCTTGCCGAAATTCTCCCCATGAATCCCAGGAGTTGCTCACTTCTTGCCGAAATTCTCCCCATGAATCCCAGGAGTTGCTCACTTCTTGCCGAAATTCTCCCCATGAATCCCAGGAGTTGCTCACTCACTTCTTGCCGAAATTCTCCCCATGAATCCCAGGAGTTGCTCACTCACTTCTTGCCGAAATTCTCCCCATGAATCCCAGGAGTTGCTCACTCACTTCTTGCCGAAATTCTCCCCATGAATCCCAGGAGTTGCTCACTCACTTCTTGCCGAAATTCTCCCCATGAATCCCAGGAGTTGCTCACTTCTTGCCGAAATTCTCCCCATGAATCCCAGGAGTTGCTCACTCACTTCTTGCCGAAATTCTCCCCATGAATCCCAGGAGTTGCTCACTCACTTCTTGCCGAAATTCTCCCCATGAATCCCAGGAGTTGCTCACTCACTTCTTGCCGAAATTCTCCCCATGAATCCCAGGAGTTGCTCACTCACTTCTTGCCGAAATTCTCCCCATGAATCCCAGGAGTTGCTCACTTCTTGCCGAAATTCTCCCCATGAATCCCAGGAGTTGCTCACTCACTTCTTGCCGAAATTCTCCCCATGAATCCCAGGAGTTGCTCACTTCTTGCCGAAATTCTCCCCATGAATCCCAGGAGTTGCTCACTTCTTGCCGAAATTCTCCCCATGAATCCCAGGAGTTGCTCACTCACTTCTTGCCGAAATTCTCCCCATGAATCCCAGGAGTTGCTCACTCACTTCTTGCCGAAATTCTCCCCATGAATCCCAGGAGTTGCTCACTTCTTGCCGAAATTCTCCCCATGAATCCCAGGAGTTGCTCACTCACTTCTTGCCGAAATTCTCCCCATGAATCCCAGGAGTTGCTCACTCACTTCTTGCCGAAATTCTCCCCATGAATCCCAGGAGTTGCTCACTCACTTCTTGCCGAAATTCTCCCCATGAATCCCAGGAGTTGCTCACTCACTTCTTGCCGAAATTCTCCCCATGAATCCCAGGAGTTGCTCACTCACTTCTTGCCGAAATTCTCCCCATGAATCCCAGGAGTTGCTCACTTCTTGCCGAAATTCTCCCCATGAATCCCAGGAGTTGCTCACTCACTTCTTGCCGAAATTCTCCCCATGAATCCCAGGAGTTGCTCACTCACTTCTTGCCGAAATTCTCCCCATGAATCCCAGGAGTTGCTCACTCACTTCTTGCCGAAATTCTCCCCATGAATCCCAGGAGTTGCTCACTCACTTCTTGCCGAAATTCTCCCCATGAATCCCAGGAGTTGCTCACTCACTTCTTGCCGAAATTCTCCCCATGAATCCCAGGAGTTGCTCACTTCTTGCCGAAATTCTCCCCATGAATCCCAGGAGTTGCTCACTCACTTCTTGCCGAAATTCTCCCATGAATCCCAGGAGTTGCTCACTCACTTCTTGCCGAAATTCTCCCCATGAATCCCAGGAGTTGCTCACTCACTTCTTGCCGAAATTCTCCCCATGAATCCCAGGAGTTGCTCACTCACTTCTTGCCGAAATTCTCCCCATGAATCCCAGGAGTTGCTCACTCACTTCTTGCCGAAATTCTCCCCATGAATCCCAGGAGTTGCTCACTCACTTCTTGCCGAAATTCTCCCCATGAATCCCAGGAGTTGCTCACTCACTCTTGCCGAAATTCTCCCCATGAATCCCAGGAGTTGCTCACTTCTTGCCGAAATTCTCCCCATGAATCCCAGGAGTTGCTCACTCACTTCTTGCCGAAATTCTCCCCATGAATCCCAGGAGTTGCTCACTCACTTCTTGCCGAAATTCTCCCCATGAATCCCAGGAGTTGCTCACTCACTTCTTGCCGAAATTCTCCCCATGAATCCCAGGAGTTGCTCACTCACTTCTTGCCGAAATTCTCCCCATGAATCCCAGGAGTTGCTCACTCACTTCTTGCCGAAATTCTCCCCATGAATCCCAGGAGTTGCTCACTCACTTCTTGCCGAAATTCTCCCCATGAATCCCAGGAGTTGCTCACTCACTTCTTGCCGAAATTCTCCCCATGAATCCCAGGAGTTGCTCACTCACTTCTTGCCGAAATTCTCCCCATGAATCCCAGGAGTTGCTCACTCACTTCTTGCCGAAATTCTCCCCATGAATCCCAGGAGTTGCTCACTCACTTCTTGCCGAAATTCTCCCCATGAATCCCAGGAGTTGCTCACTCACTTCTTGCCGAAATTCTCCCCATGAATCCCAGGAGTTGCTCACTCACTTCTTGCCGAAATTCTCCCCATGAATCCCAGGAGTTGCTCACTCACTTCTTGCCGAAATTCTCCCCATGAATCCCAGGAGTTGCTCACTTCTTGCCGAAATTCTCCCCATGAATCCCAGGAGTTGCTCACTTCTTGCCGAAATTCTCCCCATGAATCCCAGGAGTTGCTCACTTCTTGCCGAAATTCTCCCCATGAATCCCAGGAGTTGCTCACTCACTTCTTGCCGAAATTCTCCCCATGAATCCCAGGAGTTGCTCACTCACTTCTTGCCGAAATTCTCCCCATGAATCCCAGGAGTTGCTCACTCACTTCTTGCCGAAATTCTCCCCATGAATCCCAGGAGTTGCTCACTCACTTCTTGCCGAAATTCTCCCCATGAATCCCAGGAGTTGCTCACTCACTTCTTGCCGAAATTCTCCCCATGAATCCCAGGAGTTGCTCACTTCTTGCCGAAATTCTCCCCATGAATCCCAGGAGTTGCTCACTTCTTGCCGAAATTCTCCCCATGAATCCCAGGAGTTGCTCACTTCTTGCCGAAATTCTCCCCATGAATCCCAGGAGTTGCTCACTTCTTGCCGAAATTCTCCCCATGAATCCCAGGAGTTGCTCACTTCTTGCCGAAATTCTCCCCATGAATCCCAGGAGTTGCTCACTTCTTGCCGAAATTCTCCCCATGAATCCCAGGAGTTGCTCACTCACTTCTTGCCGAAATTCTCCCCATGAATCCCAGGAGTTGCTCACTCACTTCTTGCCGAAATTCTCCCCATGAATCCCAGGAGTTGCTCACTCACTTCTTGCCGAAATTCTCCCCATGAATCCCAGGAGTTGCTCACTTCTTGCCGAAATTCTCCCCATGAATCCCAGGAGTTGCTCACTCACTTCTTGCCGAAATTCTCCCCATGAATCCCAGGAGTTGCTCACTCACTTCTTGCCGAAATTCTCCCCATGAATCCCAGGAGTTGCTCACTCACTTCTTGCCGAAATTCTCCCCATGAATCCCAGGAGTTGCTCACTCACTTCTTGCCGAAATTCTCCCCATGAATCCCAGGAGTTGCTCACTCACTTCTTGCCGAAATTCTCCCCATGAATCCCAGGAGTTGCTCACTCACTTCTTGCCGAAATTCTCCCCATGAATCCCAGGAGTTGCTCACTCACTTCTTGCCGAAATTCTCCCCATGAATCCCAGGAGTTGCTCACTCACTTCTTGCCGAAATTCTCCCCATGAATCCCAGGAGTTGCTCACTCACTTCTTGCCGAAATTCTCCCCATGAATCCCAGGAGTTGCTCACTCACTTCTTGCCGAAATTCTCCCCATGAATCCCAGGAGTTGCTCACTCACTTCTTGCCGAAATTCTCCCCATGAATCCCAGGAGTTGCTCACTCACTTCTTGCCGAAATTCTCCCCATGAATCCCAGGAGTTGCTCACTCACTTCTTGCCGAAATTCTCCCCATGAATCCCAGGAGTTGCTCACTCACTTCTTGCCGAAATTCTCCCCATGAATCCCAGGAGTTGCTCACTTCTTGCCGAAATTCTCCCCATGAATCCCAGGAGTTGCTCACTCACTTCTTGCCGAAATTCTCCCCATGAATCCCAGGAGTTGCTCACTCACTTCTTGCCGAAATTCTCCCCATGAATCCCAGGAGTTGCTCACTTCTTGCCGAAATTCTCCCCATGAATCCCAGGAGTTGCTCACTTCTTGCCGAAATTCTCCCCATGAATCCCAGGAGTTGCTCACTTTCTTGCCGAAATTCTCCCCATGAATCCCAGGAGTTGCTCACTCACTCTTGCCGAAATTCTCCCCATGAATCCCAGGAGTTGCTCACTTCTTGCCGAAATTCTCCCCATGAATCCCAGGAGTTGCTCACTCACTTCTTGCCGAAATTCTCCCCATGAATCCCAGGAGTTGCTCACTCACTTCTTGCCGAAATTCTCCCCATGAATCCCAGGAGTTGCTCACTCACTTCTTGCCGAAATTCTCCCCATGAATCCCAGGAGTTGCTCACTCACTTCTTGCCGAAATTCTCCCCATGAATCCCAGGAGTTGCTCACTCACTTCTTGCCGAAATTCTCCCCATGAATCCCAGGAGTTGCTCACTCACTTCTTGCCGAAATTCTCCCCATGAATCCCAGGAGTTGCTCACTCACTTCTTGCCGAAATTCTCCCCATGAATCCCAGGAGTTGCTCACTCACTTCTTGCCGAAATTCTCCCCATGAATCCCAGGAGTTGCTCACTCACTTCTTGCCGAAATTCTCCCCATGAATCCCAGGAGTTGCTCACTCACTTCTTGCCGAAATTCTCCCCATGAATCCCAGGAGTTGCTCACTTCTTGCCGAAATTCTCCCCATGAATCCCAGGAGTTGCTCACTCACTTCTTGCCGAAATTCTCCCCATGAATCCCAGGAGTTGCTCACTCACTTCTTGCCGAAATTCTCCCCATGAATCCCAGGAGTTGCTCACTCACTTCTTGCCGAAATTCTCCCATGAATCCCAGGAGTTGCTCACTTTCTTGCCGAAATTCTCCCCATGAATCCCAGGAGTTGCTCACTCACTTCTTGCCGAAATTCTCCCCATGAATCCCAGGAGTTGCTCACTTCTTGCCGAAATTCTCCCCATGAATCCCAGGAGTTGCTCACTTCTTGCCGAAATTCTCCCCATGAATCCCAGGAGTTGCTCACTTCTTGCCGAAATTCTCCCCATGAATCCCAGGAGTTGCTCACTCACTTCTTGCCGAAATTCTCCCCATGAATCCCAGGAGTTGCTCACTCACTTCTTGCCGAAATTCTCCCCATGAATCCCAGGAGTTGCTCACTCACTTCTTGCCGAAATTCTCCCCATGAATCCCAGGAGTTGCTCACTCACTTCTTGCCGAAATTCTCCCCATGAATCCCAGGAGTTGCTCACTCACTTCTTGCCGAAATTCTCCCCATGAATCCCAGGAGTTGCTCACTCACTTCTTGCCGAAATTCTCCCCATGAATCCCAGGAGTTGCTCACTCACTTCTTGCCGAAATTCTCCCCATGAATCCCAGGAGTTGCTCACTCACTTCTTGCCGAAATTCTCCCCATGAATCCCAGGAGTTGCTCACTCACTTCTTGCCGAAATTCTCCCCATGAATCCCAGGAGTTGCTCACTCACTTCTTGCCGAAATTCTCCCCATGAATCCCAGGAGTTGCTCACTCACTTCTTGCCGAAATTCTCCCCATGAATCCCAGGAGTTGCTCACTCACTTCTTGCCGAAATTCTCCCCGTGAATCCCAGGAGTTGCTCACTCACTTCTTGCCGAAATTCTCCCCATGAATCCCAGGAGTTGCTCACTCACTTCTTGCCGAAATTCTCCCCATGAATCCCAGGAGTTGCTCACTTCTTGCCGAAATTCTCCCCATGAATCCCAGGAGTTGCTCACTTCTTGCCGAAATTCTCCCCATGAATCCCAGGAGTTGCTCACTTCTTGCCGAAATTCTCCCCATGAATCCCAGGAGTTGCTCACTTCTTGCCGAAATTCTCCCCATGAATCCCAGGAGTTGCTCACTCACTTCTTGCCGAAATTCTCCCCATGAATCCCAGGAGTTGCTCACTTCTTGCCGAAATTCTCCCCATGAATCCCAGGAGTTGCTCACTCACTTCTTGCCGAAATTCTCCCCATGAATCCCAGGAGTTGCTCACTCACTTCTTGCCGAAATTCTCCCCATGAATCCCAGGAGTTGCTCACTCACTTCTTGCCGAAATTCTCCCCATGAATCCCAGGAGTTGCTCACTCACTTCTTGCCGAAATTCTCCCCATGAATCCCAGGAGTTGCTCACTCACTTCTTGCCGAAATTCTCCCCATGAATCCCAGGAGTTGCTCACTCACTTCTTGCCGAAATTCTCCCCATGAATCCCAGGAGTTGCTCACTTTCTTGCCGAAATTCTCCCCATGAATCCCAGGAGTTGCTCACTTCTTGCCGAAATTCTCCCCATGAATCCCAGGAGTTGCTCACTTCTTGCCGAAATTCTCCCCATGAATCCCAGGAGTTGCTCACTCACTTCTTGCCGAAATTCTCCCCATGAATCCCAGGAGTTGCTCACTCACTTCTTGCCGAAATTCTCCCCATGAATCCCAGGAGTTGCTCACTCACTTCTTGCCGAAATTCTCCCCATGAATCCCAGGAGTTGCTCACTCACTTCTTGCCGAAATTCTCCCCATGAATCCCAGGAGTTGCTCACTCACTTCTTGCCGAAATTCTCCCCATGAATCCCAGGAGTTGCTCACTCACTTCTTGCCGAAATTCTCCCCATGAATCCCAGGAGTTGCTCACTCACTTCTTGCCGAAATTCTCCCCATGAATCCCAGGAGTTGCTCACTCACTTCTTGCCGAAATTCTCCCCATGAATCCCAGGAGTTGCTCACTCACTTCTTGCCGAAATTCTCCCCATGAATCCCAGGAGTTGCTCACTCACTTCTTGCCGAAATTCTCCCCATGAATCCCAGGAGTTGCTCACTCACTTCTTGCCGAAATTCTCCCCATGAATCCCAGGAGTTGCTCACTTCTTGCCGAAATTCTCCCCATGAATCCCAGGAGTTGCTCACTCACTTCTTGCCGAAATTCTCCCCATGAATCCCAGGAGTTGCTCACTCACTTCTTGCCGAAATTCTCCCCATGAATCCCAGGAGTTGCTCACTTCTTGCCGAAATTCTCCCCATGAATCCCAGGAGTTGCTCACTTCTTGCCGAAATTCTCCCCATGAATCCCAGGAGTTGCTCACTTCTTGCCGAAATTCTCCCCATGAATCCCAGGAGTTGCTCACTTCTTGCCGAAATTCTCCCCATGAATCCCAGGAGTTGCTCACTCACTTCTTGCCGAAATTCTCCCCATGAATCCCAGGAGTTGCTCACTTCTTGCCGAAATTCTCCCCATGAATCCCAGGAGTTGCTCACTCACTTCTTGCCGAAATTCTCCCCATGAATCCCAGGAGTTGCTCACTCACTTCTTGCCGAAATTCTCCCATGAATCCCAGGAGTTGCTCACTCACTTCTTGCCGAAATTCTCCCCATGAATCCCAGGAGTTGCTCACTCACTTCTTGCCGAAATTCTCCCCATGAATCCCAGGAGTTGCTCACTCACTCTTGCCGAAATTCTCCCCATGAATCCCAGGAGTTGCTCACTCACTTCTTGCCGAAATTCTCCCCATGAATCCCAGGAGTTGCTCACTCACTTCTTGCCGAAATTCTCCCCATGAATCCCAGGAGTTGCTCACTCACTTGCCGAAATTCTCCCCATGAATCCCAGGAGTTGCTCACTCACTTCTTGCCGAAATTCTCCCATGAATCCCAGGAGTTGCTCACTTCTTGCCGAAATTCTCCCCATGAATCCCAGGAGTTGCTCACTTTCTTGCCGAAATTCTCCCCATGAATCCCAGGAGTTGCTCACTCACTTCTTGCCGAAATTCTCCCCATGAATCCCAGGAGTTGCTCACTTCTTGCCGAAATTCTCCCCATGAATCCCAGGAGTTGCTCACTTCTTGCCGAAATTCTCCCCATGAATCCCAGGAGTTGCTCACTTCTTGCCGAAATTCTCCCCATGAATCCCAGGAGTTGCTCACTTCTTGCCGAAATTCTCCCCATGAATCCCAGGAGTTGCTCACTCACTTCTTGCCGAAATTCTCCCCATGAATCCCAGGAGTTGCTCACTCACTTCTTGCCGAAATTCTCCCCATGAATCCCAGGAGTTGCTCACTCACTTCTTGCCGAAATTCTCCCCATGAATCCCAGGAGTTGCTCACTCACTTCTTGCCGAAATTCTCCCCATGAATCCCAGGAGTTGCTCACTCACTTCTTGCCGAAATTCTCCCCATGAATCCCAGGAGTTGCTCACTCACTTCTTGCCGAAATTCTCCCCATGAATCCCAGGAGTTGCTCACTCACTTCTTGCCGAAATTCTCCCCATGAATCCCAGGAGTTGCTCACTCACTTCTTGCCGAAATTCTCCCCATGAATCCCAGGAGTTGCTCACTCACTTCTTGCCGAAATTCTCCCCATGAATCCCAGGAGTTGCTCACTCACTTCTTGCCGAAATTCTCCCCATGAATCCCAGGAGTTGCTCACTCACTTCTTGCCGAAATTCTCCCCATGAATCCCAGGAGTTGCTCACTCACTTCTTGCCGAAATTCTCCCCATGAATCCCAGGAGTTGCTCACTCACTTCTTGCCGAAATTCTCCCCATGAATCCCAGGAGTTGCTCACTCACTTCTTGCCGAAATTCTCCCCATGAATCCCAGGAGTTGCTCACTCACTCTTGCCGAAATTCTCCCCATGAATCCCAGGAGTTGCTCACTCACTTCTTGCCGAAATTCTCCCCATGAATCCCAGGAGTTGCTCACTCACTTCTTGCCGAAATTCTCCCCATGAATCCCAGGAGTTGCTCACTCACTTCTTGCCGAAATTCTCCCCATGAATCCCAGGAGTTGCTCACTCACTTCTTGCCGAAATTCTCCCCATGAATCCCAGGAGTTGCTCACTTCTTGCCGAAATTCTCCCCATGAATCCCAGGAGTTGCTCACTTCTTGCCGAAATTCTCCCCATGAATCCCAGGAGTTGCTCACTCACTTCTTGCCGAAATTCTCCCCATGAATCCCAGGAGTTGCTCACTCACTTCTTGCCGAAATTCTCCCCATGAATCCCAGGAGTTGCTCACTCACTTCTTGCCGAAATTCTCCCCATGAATCCCAGGAGTTGCTCACTCACTTCTTGCCGAAATTCTCCCCATGAATCCCAGGAGTTGCTCACTCACTTCTTGCCGAAATTCTCCCCATGAATCCCAGGAGTTGCTCACTCACTTCTTGCCGAAATTCTCCCCATGAATCCCAGGAGTTGCTCACTTCTTGCCGAAATTCTCCCCATGAATCCCAGGAGTTGCTCACTTCTTGCCGAAATTCTCCCCATGAATCCCAGGAGTTGCTCACTTCTTGCCGAAATTCTCCCCATGAATCCCAGGAGTTGCTCACTTCTTGCCGAAATTCTCCCCATGAATCCCAGGAGTTGCTCACTCACTTCTTGCCGAAATTCTCCCCATGAATCCCAGGAGTTGCTCACTCACTTCTTGCCGAAATTCTCCCCATGAATCCCAGGAGTTGCTCACTCACTTCTTGCCGAAATTCTCCCCATGAATCCCAGGAGTTGCTCACTCACTTCTTGCCGAAATTCTCCCCATGAATCCCAGGAGTTGCTCACTCACTTCTTGCCGAAATTCTCCCCATGAATCCCAGGAGTTGCTCACTCACTTCTTGCCGAAATTCTCCCCATGAATCCCAGGAGTTGCTCACTCACTTCTTGCCGAAATTCTCCCCATGAATCCCAGGAGTTGCTCACTTCTTGCCGAAATTCTCCCCATGAATCCCAGGAGTTGCTCACTTCTTGCCGAAATTCTCCCCATGAATCCCAGGAGTTGCTCACTTCTTGCCGAAATTCTCCCCATGAATCCCAGGAGTTGCTCACTCACTTCTTGCCGAAATTCTCCCCATGAATCCCAGGAGTTGCTCACTCACTTCTTGCCGAAATTCTCCCCATGAATCCCAGGAGTTGCTCACTCACTTCTTGCCGAAATTCTCCCCATGAATCCCAGGAGTTGCTCACACTTCTTGCCGAAATTCTCCCCATGAATCCCAGGAGTTGCTCACTCACTTCTTGCCGAAATTCTCCCCATGAATCCCAGGAGTTGCTCACTCACTTCTTGCCGAAATTCTCCCCATGAATCCCAGGAGTTGCTCACTCACTTCTTGCCGAAATTCTCCCCATGAATCCCAGGAGTTGCTCACTCACTTCTTGCCGAAATTCTCCCCATGAATCCCAGGAGTTGCTCACTCACTTCTTGCCGAAATTCTCCCCATGAATCCCAGGAGTTGCTCACTCACTTCTTGCCGAAATTCTCCCCATGAATCCCAGGAGTTGCTCACTCACTTCTTGCCGAAATTCTCCCCATGAATCCCAGGAGTTGCTCACTTCTTGCCGAAATTCTCCCCATGAATCCCAGGAGTTGCTCACTTCTTGCCGAAATTCTCCCCATGAATCCCAGGAGTTGCTCACTCACTTCTTGCCGAAATTCTCCCCATGAATCCCAGGAGTTGCTCACTCACTTCTTGCCGAAATTCTCCCCATGAATCCCAGGAGTTGCTCACTTCTTGCCGAAATTCTCCCCATGAATCCCAGGAGTTGCTCACTTCTTGCCGAAATTCTCCCCATGAATCCCAGGAGTTGCTCACTCACTTCTTGCCGAAATTCTCCCCATGAATCCCAGGAGTTGCTCACTCACTTCTTGCCGAAATTCTCCCCATGAATCCCAGGAGTTGCTCACTCACTTCTTGCCGAAATTCTCCCCATGAATCCCAGGAGTTGCTCACTCACTTCTTGCCGAAATTCTCCCCATGAATCCCAGGAGTTGCTCACTCACTTCTTGCCGAAATTCTCCCCATGAATCCCAGGAGTTGCTCACTCACTTCTTGCCGAAATTCTCCCCATGAATCCCAGGAGTTGCTCACTCACTTCTTGCCGAAATTCTCCCCATGAATCCCAGGAGTTGCTCACTCACTTCTTGCCGAAATTCTCCCCATGAATCCCAGGAGTTGCTCACTCACTTCTTGCCGAAATTCTCCCCATGAATCCCAGGAGTTGCTCACTCACTTCTTGCCGAAATTCTCCCCATGAATCCCAGGAGTTGCTCACTCACTTCTTGCCGAAATTCTCCCCATGAATCCCAGGAGTTGCTCACTCACTTCTTGCCGAAATTCTCCCCATGAATCCCAGGAGTTGCTCACTTCTTGCCGAAATTCTCCCCATGAATCCCAGGAGTTGCTCACTTCTTGCCGAAATTCTCCCCATGAATCCCAGGAGTTGCTCACTCACTTCTTGCCGAAATTCTCCCCATGAATCCCAGGAGTTGCTCACTCACTTCTTGCCGAAATTCTCCCCATGAATCCCAGGAGTTGCTCACTTCTTGCCGAAATTCTCCCCATGAATCCCAGGAGTTGCTCACTTCTTGCCGAAATTCTCCCCATGAATCCCAGGAGTTGCTCACTTCTTGCCGAAATTCTCCCCATGAATCCCAGGAGTTGCTCACTCACTTCTTGCCGAAATTCTCCCCATGAATCCCAGGAGTTGCTCACTCACTTCTTGCCGAAATTCTCCCCATGAATCCCAGGAGTTGCTCACTCACTTCTTGCCGAAATTCTCCCCATGAATCCCAGGAGTTGCTCACTCACTTCTTGCCGAAATTCTCCCCATGAATCCCAGGAGTTGCTCACTCACTTCTTGCCGAAATTCTCCCCATGAATCCCAGGAGTTGCTCACTCACTTCTTGCCGAAATTCTCCCCATGAATCCCAGGAGTTGCTCACTCACTTCTTGCCGAAATTCTCCCCATGAATCCCAGGAGTTGCTCACTCACTTCTTGCCGAAATTCTCCCCGTGAATCCCAGGAGTTGCTCACTCACTTCTTGCCGAAATTCTCCCCATGAATCCCAGGAGTTGCTCACTCACTTCTTGCCGAAATTCTCCCCATGAATCCCAGGAGTTGCTCACTCACTTCTTGCCGAAATTCTCCCCATGAATCCCAGGAGTTGCTCACTCACTTCTTGCCGAAATTCTCCCCATGAATCCCAGGAGTTGCTCACTCACTTCTTGCCGAAATTCTCCCCATGAATCCCAGGAGTTGCTCACTCACTTCTTGCCGAAATTCTCCCCATGAATCCCAGGAGTTGCTCATCACTTCTTGCCGAAATTCTCCCCATGAATCCCAGGAGTTGCTCACTTCTTGCCGAAATTCTCCCCATGAATCCCAGGAGTTGCTCACTTCTTGCCGAAATTCTCCCCATGAATCCCAGGAGTTGCTCACTCACTTCTTGCCGAAATTCTCCCCATGAATCCCAGGAGTTGCTCACTTTCTTGCCGAAATTCTCCCCATGAATCCCAGGAGTTGCTCACTCACTTCTTGCCGAAATTCTCCCCATGAATCCCAGGAGTTGCTCACTTTCTTGCCGAAATTCTCCCCATGAATCCCAGGAGTTGCTCACTCACTTCTTGCCGAAATTCTCCCCATGAATCCCAGGAGTTGCTCACTCACTTCTTGCCGAAATTCTCCCCATGAATCCCAGGAGTTGCTCACTCACTTCTTGCCGAAATTCTCCCCATGAATCCCAGGAGTTGCTCACTTCTTGCCGAAATTCTCCCCATGAATCCCAGGAGTTGCTCACTTCTTGCCGAAATTCTCCCCATGAATCCCAGGAGTTGCTCACTCACTTCTTGCCGAAATTCTCCCCATGAATCCCAGGAGTTGCTCACTCACTTCTTGCCGAAATTCTCCCCATGAATCCCAGGAGTTGCTCACTCTTGCCGAAATTCTCCCCATGAATCCCAGGAGTTGCTCACTTCCAAATGAATCCCAGGAGTTGCTCACTCACTTCTTGCCGAAATTCTCCCCATGAATCCCAGGAGTTGCTCACTTCTTGCCGAAATTCTCCCCATGAATCCCAGGAGTTGCTCACTCACTTCTTGCCGAAATTCTCCCCATGAATCCCAGGAGTTGCTCACTCACTTCTTGCCGAAATTCTCCCCATGAATCCCAGGAGTTGCTCACTCACTTCTTGCCGAAATTCTCCCCATGAATCCCAGGAGTTGCTCACTCACTTCTTGCCGAAATTCTCCCCATGAATCCCAGGAGTTGCTCACTCACTTCTTGCCGAAATTCTCCCCATGAATCCCAGGAGTTGCTCACTCACTTCTTGCCGAAATTCTCCCCATGAATCCCAGGAGTTGCTCATCACTTCTTGCCGAAATTCTCCCCATGAATCCCAGGAGTTGCTCACTTCTTGCCGAAATTCTCCCCATGAATCCCAGGAGTTGCTCACTTCTTGCCGAAATTCTCCCCATGAATCCCAGGAGTTGCTCACTCACTTCTTGCCGAAATTCTCCCCATGAATCCCAGGAGTTGCTCACTTCTTGCCGAAATTCTCCCCATGAATCCCAGGAGTTGCTCACTTCTTGCCGAAATTCTCCCCATGAATCCCAGGAGTTGCTCACTTCTTGCCGAAATTCTCCCCATGAATCCCAGGAGTTGCTCACTCACTTCTTGCCGAAATTCTCCCCATGAATCCCAGGAGTTGCTCACTCACTTCTTGCCGAAATTCTCCCCATGAATCCCAGGAGTTGCTCATCACTTCTTGCCGAAATTCTCCCCATGAATCCCAGGAGTTGCTCACTTCTTGCCGAAATTCTCCCCATGAATCCCAGGAGTTGCTCACTTCTTGCCGAAATTCTCCCCATGAATCCCAGGAGTTGCTCACTCACTTCTTGCCGAAATTCTCCCCATGAATCCCAGGAGTTGCTCACTTCTTGCCGAAATTCTCCCATGAATCCCAGGAGTTGCTCACTTCTTGCCGAAATTCTCCCCATGAATCCCAGGAGTTGCTCACTTCTTGCCGAAATTCTCCCCATGAATCCCAGGAGTTGCTCACTCACTTCTTGCCGAAATTCTCCCCATGAATCCCAGGAGTTGCTCACTCACTTCTTGCCGAAATTCTCCCCATGAATCCCAGGAGTTGCTCACTCACTTCTTGCCGAAATTCTCCCCATGAATCCCAGGAGTTGCTCACTTCTTGCCGAAATTCTCCCCATGAATCCCAGGAGTTGCTCACTTCTTGCCGAAATTCTCCCCATGAATCCCAGGAGTTGCTCACTTCTTGCCGAAATTCTCCCCATGAATCCCAGGAGTTGCTCACTCACTTCTTGCCGAAATTCTCCCCATGAATCCCAGGAGTTGCTCACTCACTTCTTGCCGAAATTCTCCCCATGAATCCCAGGAGTTGCTCACTCACTTCTTGCCGAAATTCTCCCATGAATCCCAGGAGTTGCTCACTTCTTGCCGAAATTCTCCCCATGAATCCCAGGAGTTGCTCACTCACTTCTTGCCGAAATTCTCCCCATGAATCCCAGGAGTTGCTCACTCACTTCTTGCCGAAATTCTCCCCGTGAATCCCAGGAGTTGCTCACTCACTTCTTGCCGAAATTCTCCCCGTGAATCCCAGGAGTTGCTCACTCACTTCTTGCCGAAATTCTCCCCATGAATCCCAGGAGTTGCTCACTCACTTCTTGCCGAAATTCTCCCCGTGAATCCCAGGAGTTGCTCACTCACTTCTTGCCGAAATTCTCCCCATGAATCCCAGGAGTTGCTCACTCACTTCTTGCCGAAATTCTCCCCATGAATCCCAGGAGTTGCTCACTTCTTGCCGAAATTCTCCCCATGAATCCCAGGAGTTGCTCACTCACTTCTTGCCGAAATTCTCCCCGTGAATCCCAGGAGTTGCTCACTCACTTCTTGCCGAAATTCTCCCCATGAATCCCAGGAGTTGCTCACTCACTTCTTGCCGAAATTCTCCCCATGAATCCCAGGAGTTGCTCACTTCTTGCCGAAATTCTCCCCGTGAATCCCAGGAGTTGCTCACTTCTTGCCGAAATTCTCCCCATGAATCCCAGGAGTTGCTCACTCACTTCTTGCCGAAATTCTCCCCATGAATCCCAGGAGTTGCTCACTCACTTCTTGCCGAAATTCTCCCCGTGAATCCCAGGAGTTGCTCACTCACTTCTTGCCGAAATTCTCCCGTGAATCCCAGGAGTTGCTCACTCACTTCTTGCCGAAATTCTCCCCATGAATCCCAGGAGTTGCTCACTCACTTCTTGCCGAAATTCTCCCCATGAATCCCAGGAGTTGCTCACTCACTTCTTGCCGAAATTCTCCCCATGAATCCCAGGAGTTGCTCACACTTCTTGCCGAAATTCTCCCCATGAATCCCAGGAGTTGCTCACTTCTTGCCGAAATTCTCCCCATGAATCCCAGGAGTTGCTCACTTCTTGCCGAAATTCTCCCCATGAATCCCAGGAGTTGCTCACTCACTTCTTGCCGAAATTCTCCCCATGAATCCCAGGAGTTGCTCACTTCTTGCCGAAATTCTCCCCATGAATCCCAGGAGTTGCTCACTTCTTGCCGAAATTCTCCCCATGAATCCCAGGAGTTGCTCACTTCTTGCCGAAATTCTCCCCATGAATCCCAGGAGTTGCTCACTCACTTCTTGCCGAAATTCTCCCCATGAATCCCAGGAGTTGCTCACTCACTTCTTGCCGAAATCTCCCCATGAATCCCAGGAGTTGCTCATCACTTCTTGCCGAAATTCTCCCCATGAATCCCAGGAGTTGCTCACTTCTTGCCGAAAATCTCCCCATGAATCCCAGGAGTTGCTCACTTCTTGCCGAAAATCTCCCCATGAATCCCAGGAGTTGCACACTCACTTCTTGCCGAAATTCTCCCCATGAATCCCAGGAGTTGCTCACTTCTTGCCGAAATTCTCCCCATGAATCCCAGGAGTTGCTCACTTCTTGCCGAAATTCTCCCCATGAATCCCAGGAGTTGCTCACTTCTTGCCGAAATTCTCCCCATGAATCCCAGGAGTTGCTCACTCACTTCTTGCCGAAATTCTCCCCATGAATCCCAGGAGTTGCTCACTCACTTCTTGCCGAAAATCTCCCCATGAATCCCAGGAGTTGCTCACTCACTTCTTGCCGAAATTCTCCCCATGAATCCCAGGAGTTGCTCACTTCCTGCCGAAAATCTCCCCATGAATCCCAGGAGTTGCTCACTTCTTGCCGAAATTCTCCCCGTGAATCCCAGGAGTTGCTCACTTCTTGCCGAAATTCTCCCCATGAATCCCAGGAGTTGCTCACTCACTTCTTGCCGAAATTCTCCCCATGAATCCCAGGAGTTGCTCACTCACTTCTTGCCGAAATTCTCCCCATGAATCCCAGGAGTTGCTCACTCACTTCTTGCCGAAATTCTCCCCATGAATCCCAGGAGTTGCTCACTTCTTGCCGAAATTCTCCCCATGAATCCCAGGAGTTGCTCACTCACTTCTTGCCGAAATTCTCCATGAATCCCAGGAGTTGCTCACTCACTTCTTGCCGAAATTCTCCCCGTGAATCCCAGGAGTTGCTCACTCACTTCTTGCCGAAATTCTCCCCGTGAATCCCAGGAGTTGCTCACTCACTTCTTGCCGAAATTCTCCCCGTGAATCCCAGGAGTTGCTCACTCACTTCTTGCCGAAATTCTCCCCGTGAATCCCAGGAGTTGCTCACTCACTTCTTGCCGAAATTCTCCCCATGAATCCCAGGAGTTGCTCACTCACTTCTTGCCGAAATTCTCCCCATGAATCCCAGGAGTTGCTCACTTCTTGCCGAAATTCTCCCCATGAATCCCAGGAGTTGCTCACTCACTTCTTGCCGAATTTCCCCGTGAATCCCAGGAGTTGCTCACTCACTTCTTGCCGAAAATCTCCCCATGAATCCCAGGAGTTGCTCACTTCTTGCCGAAATTCTCCCCGTGAATCCCAGGAGTTGCTCACTTCTTGCCGAAATTCTCCCCGTGAATCCCAGGAGTTGCTCACTTCTTGCCGAAATTCTCCCCATGAATCCCAGGAGTTGCTCACTCACTTCTTGCCGGAATTCTCCCCATGAATCCCAGGAGTTGCTCACTCACTTCTTGCCGAAATTCTCCCCATGAATCCCAGGAGTTGCTCACTTCTTGCCGAAATTCGAGCCAAATCGCAGGCTGCCTCGAAAGCCGCGCTTCTCCTGCTGGGCCTCATCAAATCCAGCGTCTTCGCCTGGCAACTCGCCCACCAGCCTGTCCAGTTGGCGCAGTCGAAGAGCGTCGGCGAGCGTCAGCCAGTCGGCCTGATCACCGGCAGCCAGACTCCGGCTAAGCTGATGAGGCTGCCGCTGTTGGAATCGGCCTGACAGAGGAGAAGTCGGCAGGCAGTTGGCGGCCAGAATCGCGCAGGCCGAAAGCAGTAGAAAGGCGGCAAGCAGTCGGGGCATGGCGCGACCTGGGCTGCAGAAGGTTCGAGAGGCAGTGCGGCGATGGTAAGTGACTGAAATCTGAATTACCGGCAGGAGAGAGCACAATGCGCTGCTTTTTCGCTAATGAAACCAACAGAGTGTAGCTGGAAAATGCTTTTAACGACAAGCTCTCGAATAGCTTTTTTGTTTTAACGACTACAATGCTTTAAAAATCTCTTCTGCTTTGAGAGCGATTTTTTGTTGCTGCTTTATTGTCTTTTTTGCTTCCTCCGAATGCATTTTTAGCAAACACTCGAGACTAAGGCGCGCAGACACGGACTGAGGGACCTGAAAAAAGAGAGGCAGGCTTCGCAAAATTGGCAGAAGCCGCCTCCGTGCATTTTTGATTGAATTCCGTAGCAGTCAGTCAAAAAATTTCTTAGCTTGATTATTCCCTAACAAGAGAAATCTATTTCGATGCGATAGAAAATATTTGCCTGATCAATATATCTGGTATTATCACAGACAGTGGCATCACCGCTGGGGGGGGGCAGGGGGGACATGTCCCCCCAGTGTAGAAGCTACGGAGGGACATGCCAATGCTTTGTCCCCCCCACCCTGTCACCCGTTGTGGAAATCAATAATTTTGCTTTAGGGCGCCAAAATATAGCGCCTTCGGCGCCAAAATGAGTGTCCGTCTGCGGCGCCAAAATGAGTGTCTGTCTGTGGCGCCAAAATGGGTGCCTCCGGCGCCAAGATGGGTGCCTGCGGCGCCAAAATGGGTGCCTGCGGCGCCAAAATGGGTGCCTGCAGCGCCAAAATGGGTGCCTGCGGCGCCAAGATGGGTGCCTGCGGCGCCAAAATGGGTGCCTGCGGCGCCAAAATGGGTGCCTGCGGCGCCAAAATGGGTGCCTGCGGCGCCAAAATGGGTGCCTGCGGCGCCAAAATGGGTGCCTGCGGCGCCAAAATGGGTGCCTCCGGCGCCAAGATGGGTGCCTGCGGCGCCAAAATGGGTGCCTGCGGCGCCAAAATGGGTGCCTGCGGCGCCAAAATGGGTGCCTGCGGCGCCAAAATGGGTGCCTGCGGCGCCAAAATGAGTGCCTGCGGCGCCAAAATGAGTGTCTGTGTGTACAAGTGCTCCCGTGTGCAAGTCCAAAACGTTGAATTTGTACACGGGAAGTTTTAAAAGGCAATAATTTTAATTGGAAGAGTCGCTAGTTCGGGTTTGCATTTCTGAAAGTACAAAAGCGGACCAAATAGGCAGCTGAGCGTTGAGTTCCTTCATTCAATCTATCATTGCGGGGGGTGACTCACCGATGTGCTGCTATTTCGAAAGATGAGTTCTCAGCTGCTGTTAAACAGGCGCAGGAGTGGAGTAGAGAGATGGAAAAATGATTTTCAGCTCCTTTTATGGCGTCAAAATTGAGAGGCGCCAACCAATCAGCTGCTCTCTAACCGACTAAGACACTGAACTGAGATACTCCTGATTGATTTATGACCGAGTACTGGAGCCAGTGAAGATGCTGCATATAGCTACTGAAAATTGATACTTTGAATACAGAAAGCACCAGCGAACAGTCAGTGATCCGGCCAAATATGATTGACTGACAGGATGTGCTCAACACTGGGTGGATCAGGCTTAGGCTTTGATTTTGCGTCGGAAACTTCATACTGCCGATTGATGTCGGATTCTGGAACAGTCGCCGGGAGCAATGATTTTATCTTTTTTAGCTTTCCTTATATTTCTGAACTAATATTTTCCGTTGCTTCCTTTCTTCGAAACAGGAGTACAATTGTCTGACACACAGACTCCAATGCGAGTGTCTGACACACAGACTCCAATGCGAGTGTCTGACACAGACTCCAATGCGAGTGTCTGACACAGACTCCAATGCGATTGTCTGACACACAGACTCCAATGCGATTGTCTGACACACAGACTCCAATGCGATTGTCTGACACACAGACTCCAATGCGATTGTCTGACACACAGACTCCAATGCGATTGTCTGACACACAGACTCCAATGCGAGTGTCTGACACACAGACTCCAATGCGAGTGTCTGACACAGACTCCAATGCGAGTGTCTGACACAGACTCCAATGCGATTGTCTGACACACAGACTCCAATGCGATTGTCTGACACACAGACTCCAATGCGATTGTCTGACACACAGACTCCAATGCGATTGTCTGACACACAGACTCCAATGCGATTGTCTGACACACAGACTCCAATGCGATTGTCTGACACACAGACTCCAATGCGAGTGTCTGACACAGACTCCAATGCGAGTGTCTGACACAGACTCCAATGCGATTGTCTGACACACAGACTCCAATGCGATTGTCTGACACACAGACTCCAATGCGATTGTCTGACACACAGACTCCAATGCGATTGTCTGACACACAGACTCCAATGCGAGTGTCTGACACAGACTCCAATGCGAGTGTCTGACACAGACTCCAATGCGATTGTCTGACACACAGACTCCAATGCGATTGTCTGACACACAGACTCCAATGCGATTGTCTGACACACAGACTCCAATGCGATTGTCTGACACACAGACTCCAATGCGATTGTCTGACACACAGACTCCAATGCGATTGTCTGACACACAGACTCCAATGCGATTGTCTGACACACAGACTCCAATGCGATTGTCTGACACACAGACTCCAATGCGAGTGTCTGACACAGACTCCAATGCGAGTGTCTGACACAGACTCCAATGCGATTGTCTGACACACAGACTCCAATGCGATTGTCTGACACACAGACTCCAATGCGATTGTCTGACACACAGACTCCAATGCGATTGTCTGACACACAGACTCCAATGCGATTGTCTGACACACAGACTCCAATGCGATTGTCTGACACACAGACTCCAATGCGATTGTCTGACACACAGACTCCAATGCGATTGTCTGACACACAGACTCCAATGCGATTGTCTGACACACAGATTCCAATGCGAGTGTCTGACACAGACTCCAATGCGATTGTCTGACACAGACTCCAATGCGATTGTCTGACACACAGACTCCAATGCGAGTGTCTGACACACAGACTCCAATGCGAGTGTCTGACACAGATTCCAATGCGAGTGTCTGACACAGACTCCAATGCGAGTGTCTGACACAGACTCCAATGCGATTGTCTGACACAGACTCCAATGCGATTGTCTGACACAGACTCCAATGCGATTGTCTGACACACAGACTCCAATGCGAGTGTCTGACACACAGACTCCAATGCGATTGTCTGACACACAGACTCCAATGCGATTGTCTGACACACAGACTCCAATGCGAGTGTCTGACACAGACTCCAATGCGATTGTCTGACACACAGACTCCAATGTTAATGCATGCGATTGTCTGACACATAGACTCTAATGTGAGTGCATGCGATTGTCTGACACACAGACTAATGTGAGTGCATGCGACACGGGACTACTTAATTTTTGTTTACTACTATCGTAATGCAATCGTAATGCAATGTGAATGCATGTGATTGTCTGATACATAGACTCCAATGTGAGTGCATGCGATTGTCTGACACACAGACTAATGTGAGTGCATGCGATTGTCTGACACACAGACTCCAATGTGAGTGCATGCGATTGTCTGACACATAGACTCCAATGTGAGTGCATGCGATTGTCTGACAGACTCCAATGTGAGTTAATGCGATTGTCTGACACACAGACTCCAATGTGAGTGCATGCGATTGTCTGACATAGACTTTATTCTAAAGTTCCAATTCTAATTACAGTGATATCTTTATAAAAATAAACCGGTACCGACCTACTTGAAGTAGATGACTTAGTATAAATTGCAGTTAAATTGTATTCCTGTTTCAAAAGTTATGAAATAATTTTTAAAAATTCATTTGAACGGCCAGGTTTTTACGTGATTAAAAGAAAAATAACTAATTATATTTTACGCAATGGTTTATAGTTCATGGCAACAGCTTGGCAAAGTTAATACATTATAATTTTTGCGTACTATAGTACTATACTTTATCAATCGGCTTGTTCATTCTCTGCATTTCAGTCCAAGAGCTTCGAGTATAGGCCATGTCCAGACAGTAAATCTTCCTTGTTTAGTACTTAACGCTCTACTGAAAGTACTACAATGAGTTTGTAATTCTTAATAACAATTAGCGATACAAAAATTCTTAATTAAATACTGTTCTTTAAACTCACACTCGCTCGATGAGGAGAACTCAGTTAATGAAGCGCATTTTTCTACGTATAAGCCAAGGACAACTAGAAATAGAAAAAAGCTGAAATAAAAGTACATTGCAGCCTTCAATTCGTTACATTGGCTGAAGTGGGTCAGGTGTGTGTGTGTGTTTGTGTCTAAAAACAAGGACCACTGACTGCTAATACGAAGGTAGAAGCTGGTTACCTTTGACTGGAGCGAACTTTGATAAGCTCGAATAAGTTTAAAATTTTCGAAATGGTTTAAGTTGTATTTGACCAGACAGAAACTGATTGACAAGATCGAATTTTTGACAATGTGAAATTTCAAGCTTGTAAAATGCCCTTACTGTAATTATTTAAACCTATTTTGTTGACTTCAACTTCAATACAACTTCACATCGCTAATCTATACTAACAAGATGGCGAAGCATTCTACTGGCTCTTAAGAGTTAAAGTTACTCCCGCCGTTTACCCAAACGAAATCGTTTAGAAGGGCATCAGCACCTGTTGTCGTCCATCAGCTCGCTTGAGCAGTTCAAGCTGGTCGACTGGCCGTCGGCAATATCGACGCCGCCTTCGCCGACGTCCCCGAAGCCTCGGACAGCGTCATCGGCTAGGCCGCTGCTGTCGCCGGCGTTTCCGCCGCCAGTTTCGTCCAGGTCGCCTGTCGAGTCGCGACTTGTCCACGACTGCTCCTCGGCCGAGGCGAACAGCAGGTACACCACCCCGGCCACTACCTGGGTGGCCGCGGCGCTGCTCAGGGCGATCTGCCATTCGAATTTGATGCGGTCGCGGTCGTCGCGGCTGCGCACGATCAGGGTGGCGATCACTGTGGACATCATGCCTGGGCGGGCGGGGGTGGCTGCCGAGTCAGTTGGGTTCTAAGAAAAACTTTTTGCCACAATTGCCTTGCTGCCTTGCTAGTTGTTTTGCTCTGTGTAATGGGGCTGCAGCCTAGTGGTTGGAGCGTCGGATTCGCGATTGAAAGGTCGGGGGTTCGATTCACGACCCGCTCGGAAAAAATGTGTCCTTGAGCAAGACAACTAACTCTGCATTGCTTCAGTTCACCCAGCTGTAAAATGGGTGCCAGCATTAGCTGGGGTAATTGAGGTTGTGTGTGACCACCCCCCCAGTCCTTGGACTGAACAGCCGTACGCAGCCTTCACATGCGCCGCGCAATAGCTGCGGCTGAGCTGTCGGTTGCACATCTGCCCATCAGGGCAAGATGTAATCTATTATAATTATTATTATTACTACTAATAGAAGTAAAAGGAGGCGCTTTTTCTGCACCGTCCTTTTTTACTTTTTTTTACTTTTTACTTCTATTCTATTTTCTATTTACGCTTTTTAAAACACGCACAGTTCATGCTTCAATGCTTTACTCAGCTTGAATTCCACTCTGACATTTGAGTCCAGTTTCCGTCAAATTGGAAGCTGCAATCCCATTTGTCACGATATGCATAATCTGAAATTTTATTAGTCCTTGATGAACCCCATTCAGTGTCCTTGATGAACCCCATTCAGTGTCCTTGATGAACCCCATTCAGTGTCCTTGATGAAACTCATTCAGTGTCCTTGATGAAACCCATTCAGTGTCCTTGATGAACCCCATTCAGTGTTCTTGATGAAACTCATTCAGTGTCCTTGATGAACCCCATTCAGTGTCCTTGATGAAACTCATTCAGTGTCCTTGATGAAACCCATTCAGTGTCCTTGATGAACCCCATTCAGTGTCCTTGATGAAACTCATTCAGTGTCCTTGATGAAACCCATTCAGTGTCCTTGATGAACCCCATTCAGTGTCCTTGATGAACCCCATTCAGTGTCCTTGATGAACCCCATTCAGTGTCCTTGATGAACCCCATTCAGTGTCCTTGATGAACCCCATTCAGTTTCCTTGATGAAACTCATTCAGTGTCCTTGATGAACCCCATTCAGTGTCCTTGATGAACCCCATTTAGTGTCCTTGATGAACCCCATTCAGTGTCCTTGATGAACCCCATTCACTATGCTTGATGAACCCCATTCAGTGTCCTTGATGAACCCCATTCAGTGTCCTTGATGAAACTCATTCAGTGTCCTTGATGAAACCCATTCAGTGTCCTTGATGAACCCCATTCAGTGTTCTTGATGAAACTCATTCAGTGTCCTTGATGAACCCCATTCAGTGTCCTTGATGAAACTCATTCAGTGTCCTTGATGAAACCCATTCAGTGTCCTTGATGAACCCCATTCAGTGTTCTTGATGAAACTCATTCAGTGTTCTTGATGAACCCCATTCACTATGCTTGATGAAACCCATTCAGTGTCCTTGATGAACCCCATTCAGTGTTCTTGATGAAACTCATTCAGTGTCCTTGATGAACCCCATTCAGTGTCCTTGATGAACCCCATTCAGTGTCCTTGATGAACCCCATTCACTATGCTTGATGAAACCCATTCAGTGTCCTTGATGAACCCCATTCAGTGTTCTTGATGAAACTCATTCAGTGTCCTTGATGAACCCCATTCAGTGTCCTTGATGAACCCCATTCAGTGTCCTTGACGAACCCCATTCTGTGTTCAAATCCTCCCACATGTCCTAAAGCTCTAAAAGACCGCAAACGTGAATTTTGGGTAGCAATAAAAATGCCTAATTAAATTACAGGTGATAAAAATTGCTGTTGACAAGCATTGCGTCTGAGTTTTATGGTCGCGGCAACCCCAGTACACGCTGGCTTGAGCCGTAATATTGATTGACTGAATTGACTGCAGTGTGTGTCTGAATTGACTGCAGTTTTTGTCTGAATTGACTGCAGTTTGTGTCTGAGTTGACTGCAGTTTGTGTCTGAATTGACTGCAGTTTGTGTCTGAATTGACTGCAGTTTGTGTCTGAATTGACTGCAGTTTGTCTGAATTGACTGCAGTTTGTCTGAATTGACTGCAGTTTGTGTCTGAATTGACTGCAGTTTGTGTCTGAATTGACTGCAGTTTGTCTGAATTGACTGCAGTTTGTCTGAATTGACTGCAGTTTGTGTCCCAATTGACTGCAGTTTGTCTGAATTGACTGCAGTTTGTGTCTGAATTGACTGCAGTTTGTCTGAATTGACTGCAGTTTGTGTCTGAATTGACTGCAGTTTGTCTGAATTGACTGCAGTTTGTGTCTGAATTGACTGCAGTTTGTGTCCGAATTGACTGCAGTTTGTGTCTGAATTGACTGCAGTTTGTGTCCGAATTGACTGCAGTTTGTCTGAATTGACTGCAGTTTGTGTCTGAATTGACTGCAGTTTGTGTCTGAATTGACTGCAGTTTGTCTGAATTGACTGCAGTTTGTGTCTGAATTGACTGCAGTTTGTGTCTGAATTGACTGCAGTTTGTGTCTGAATTGACTGCAGTTTGTCTGAATTGACTGCAGTTTGTCTGAATTGACTGCAGTTTGTGTCTGAATTGACTGCAGTTTGTGTCTGAATTGACTGCAGTTTGTGTCCGAATTGATTGCAGTTTGTGTCCCAATTGACTGCAGTTTGTCTAAATTGACTGCAGTTTGTGTCTGAATTGACTGCAGTTTGTCTGAATTGACTGCAGTTTGTGTCTGAATTGACTGCAGTTTGTCTGAATTGACTGCAGTTTGTGTCTGAATTGACTGCAGTTTGTGTCCGAATTGACTGCAGTTTGTGTCTGAATTGACTGCAGTTTGTGTCCGAATTGACTGCAGGTTGTCTGAATTGACTGCAGTTTGTGTCTGAATTGACTGCAGTTTGTGTCCGAATTGACTGCAGTTTGTGTCCGAATTGACTGCAGTTTGTCTGAATTGACTGCAGTTTGTGTCTGAATTGACTGCAGTTTGTGTCCGAATTGACTGCAGTTTGTGTCTGAATTGACTGCAGTTTGTGTCCGAATTGATTGCAGTTTGTGTCCGAATTGACTGCAGTTTGTCTGAATTGACTGCAGTTTGTGTCTGAATTGACTGCAGTTTGTCTGAATTGACTGCAGTTTGTGTCTGAATTGACTGCAGTTTGTGTCTGAATTGACTGCAGTTTGTGTCTGAATTGACTGCAGTTTGTCTGAATTGACTGCAGTTTGTCTGAATTGACTGCAGTTTGTGTCCGAATTGACTGCAGTTTGTCTGAATTGACTGCAGTTTGTGTCCGAATTGACTGCAGTTTGTGTCCGAATTGACTGCAGTTTGTCTGAATTGACTGCAGTTTGTGTCTGAATTGACTGCAGTTTGTGTCCGAATTGACTGCAGTTTGTGTCCGAATTGACTGCAGTTTGTCTGAATTGACTGCAGTTTGTGTCCGAATTGACTGCAGTTTGTCTGAATTGACTGCAGTTTGTGTCCGAATTGACTGCAGTTTGTCTGAATTGACTGCAGTTTGTGTCCGAATTGACTGCAGTTTGTCTGAATTGACTGCAGTTTGTGTCCGAATTGACTGCAGTTTGTCTGAATTGACTGCAGTTTGTGTCTGAATTGACTGCAGTTTGTGTCTGAATTGACTGCAGTTTGTGTCTGAATTGACTGCAGTTTGTGTCCGAATTGACTGCAGTTTGTCTGAATTGACTGCAGTTTGTGTCTGAATTGACTGCAGTTTGTGTCCGAATTGACTGTAGTTTGTCTGAATTGACTGCAGTTTGTGTCTGAATTGACTGCAGTTTGTGTCTGAATTGACTGCAGTTTGTGTCCGAATTGACTGTAGTTTGTCTGAATTGACTGCAGTGTGTGTCTGAATTGACTGCAGTTTGTGTCCGAATTGACTGCAGTTTGTCTGAATTGACTGCAGTTTGTGTCTGAATTGACTGCAGTTTGTGTCTGAATTGACTGCAGTTTGTGTCTGAATTGACTGCAGTTTGTGTCCGAATTGACTGCAGTTTGTCTGAATTGACTGCAGTTTGTGTCTGAATTGACTGCAGTTTGTGTCCGAATTGACTGTAGTTTGTCTGAATTGACTGCAGTTTGTGTCTGAATTGACTGCAGTTTGTGTCCGAATTGACTGTAGTTTGTCTGAATTGACTGCAGTTTGTGTCTGAATTGACTGCAGTTTGTGTCTGAATTGACTGCAGTTTGTGTCCGAATTGACTGCAGTTTGTCTGAATTGACTGCAGTTTGTGTCTGAATTGACTGCAGTTTGTGTCCGAATTGACTGTAGTTTGTCTGAATTGACTGCAGTTTGTGTCTGAATTGACTGCAGTTTGTGTCTGAATTGACTGCAGTTTGTGTCCGAATTGACTGCAGTTTGTCTGAATTGACTGCAGTTTGTGTCTGAATTGACTGCAGTTTGTGTCTGAATTGACTGCAGTTTGTGTCTGAATTGACTGCAGTTTGTGTCTGAATTGACTGCAGTTTGTGTCTGAATTGACTGCAGTTTGTGTCTGAATTGACTGCAGTTTGTGTCTGAATTGACTGCAGTTTGTGTCCGAATTGACTGCAGTTTGTGTCTGAATTGACTGCAGTTTGTCTGAATTGACTGCAGTTTGTCTGAATTGACTGCAGTTTGTCTGAATTGACTGCAGTTTGTCTGAATTGACTGCAGTTTGTGTCTGAATTGACTGCAGTTTGTGTCTGAATTGACTGCAGTTTGTGTCCGAATTGACTGCAGTTTGTGTCTGAATTGACTGCAGTTTGTGTCTGAATTGACTGCAGTTTGTCTGAATTGACTGCAGTTTGTGTCTGAATTGACTGCAGTTTGTCTGAATTGACTGCAGTTTGTCTGAATTGGTTAGAAGAAACGCAGCACCTCTACCTGCTGGAGATACAAAAGCAAAAAATAGAAAAAATCAAAGCTAACAAAAAGACAAACAGGAAATAATGTGTTTTTTCATGGCAGGATTTTCATCTAAGGTCATTTTTGCCTTCACGACCCGTAGCCATTCAGCTACAAGTGTTCGTTATTCACGCCTCTGTCGCCAACTCCCGAGAGAGCAGTCACGCTTAAGGAATTGCCAATCACAAGACAGACAGAATTAAATTAGCTGCCTTTATTAATATTTAAGACACTTCTGTTTGTTTGATAAATACAAATCAAATACAGAATATGAGAGGAAAGTGTATGGAATGCTAATTCTTTGTTGATGTTTTTTATTCATTCTCAATGTTCACTAATTCTCGATATTCACTAATTCTCAATATTCACTCATTTTCAATATTTACTCATTCTCAATATTCACTCATTCTCAATATTCACTCATTCTCAATATTCACTCATTCTCAATATTCACTCATTCTCAATATTCACTCATTCTCAATATTCACTCATTCTCAATATTCATTCATTCTCAATATTCACTCATTCTCAATATTCACTCATTCTCAATATTCACTCATTCTCAATATTCACTCATTCTCAATATTCACTCATTCTCAATATTCACTCATTCTCAATATTCACTCATTCTCAATATTCACTCATTCTCAATATTCACTCATTCTCAATATTCACTCATTCTCAATATTCACTCATTCTCAATATTCACTCATTCTCAATATTCACTCATTCTCAATATTCACTCATTCTCAATATTCACTCATTCTCAATATTCACTCATTCTCAATATTCACTCATTCTCAATATTCACTCATTCTCAATATTCACTCATTCTCAATATTCACTCATTCTCAATATTCACTCATTCTCAATATTCACTCATTCTCAATATTCACTCATTCTCAATATTCACTCATTCTCAATATTCACTCATTCTCAATATTCACTCATTCTCAATATTCACTCATTCTCAATATTCACTCATTCTCAATATTCACTCATTCTCAATATTCACTCATTCTTAGTATCCTCTGATTTTCAATTCCCCGGTGCACTTTGCCAGTTACAAAAAAATTCTAATCTACGAGCTATTAGAGCTCAGTAAGAGCCCCATAGCTCCGGGTTTACAGAACAGGGAGAAGGTCGTTAATCAAATTTCTCTTTGGCCAGATCAAAATCGATCGGCCGCCTTCACCAGCCTAGCATTCACTGAGCTCGCGAGCTCGGCAACTCACCTGTGAAGGTGCTGATGCTGTTAGCGAAACCCATCACGAGGCCACAAAAGTTTGGCGCCAGCTCCATCACGTTCACGGCGTAGCCCGCCACGGCAAGGCCCGAGAAGCCTGCGAGCGGTTATTGGTCACGTGATCAAGCCGGCGACTGCTTAGTCACGGTTCGGAGACTGGAGAGGAATTTCACTTACCGAGAGCCAGCGACAGCAGAATTGTTGCCACAACGGCGTCGTTGGCGAATCCCAGGGCAACGAAGAAGAAGGCCTTGAGACCGAAGCCCAGGCCGGCGAACAGCTTGCGGATTGCCGTCCAGTTCAGGCTGGTTTTCAGCTTGATGAAGTCGGCCAGGAACCCGCCTGCGGTTCGGGTGGGTGCTGCCTGCTGACTCTGTCTGTCTGTCTGTCTGTCTGTCTGTCTGTCTGTCTGTCTGTCTGTCTGTCTGTCTGTCTGTCTGTCTGTCTGTCTGTCTGTCTGTCTGTCTGTCTGTCTGTCTGTCTGTCTGTCTGTCTGTCTGTCTGTCTGTCTGTCTGTCTGTCTGTCTGTCTGTCTGTCTGTCTGTCTGTCTGTCTGTCTGTCTGTCTGTCTGTCTGTCTGTCTGTCTGTCTGTCTGTCTGTCTGTCTGTCTGTCTGTCTGTCTGTCTGTCTGTCTGTCTGTCTGTCTGTCTGTCTGTCTGTCTGTCTGACTGTCTATCTATCTATCTATCTATCTATCTATCTATCTATCTATCTATCTATCTATCTATCTATCTATCTATCTATCTATCTATCTATCTATCTATCTATCTATCTATCTATCTATCTATCTATCTATCTATCTATCTATCTATCTATCTATCTATCTATCTATCTATCTATCTATCTATCTATCTATCTATCTATCCATTTATATCTATCTATCTATCTGTCTGCAACCTCCCTACACTGGTTAGCTGAACTAGTGTCAAAGACAAACATCCAAAGCTACAAAAACTGTACCACTGCTCCCTGTGCCAGCATCCAACATCCTTAATCTGTCTGTTGTACGCAGGGTGTTTGCTCTGCTCATGTCCCCCACCGGGGCGGGAGTTCTCCGCAGCTGTCAGGTTCTCACACCCCATGAGTCCCCCCCGCGCTGAGAGCCCGAAGCATTTCATTGAATAAACCAAAATTGCGCAGCAGAGTTCAGCTCAAACGATAACGATTTACGCATCGCAATTATGCAGCCACACGAGCCAATGCATTTTGAGTTGATAAAAGACAGCGCTAGTTATCAAAAAAATTCTGGGTACCTTGTGCTGGCTAAAATTAGAACAGGAACGCAATCACTGAGGCACCTGGACTTTATGAATATTACTCTGATGTACTTTGAATTCTGTTTGCCTTCACTGACCCCTTTGTACGGTCCTTATCTCTCTGACCCTTCCACGGTCCTTATCTCTCTGACCCTTCCATTGTCCTTATCTCTCTGACCCTTCCACGGTCCTTATCTCTCTGACCCTTCCACGGTCCTTATCTCTCTGACCCTTTCACGGTCCTTATCTCTCTGACCCTTCCACGGTCCTTATCTCTCTGACCCTTCCACGGTCCTTATCTCTCTGACCCTTCCACGGTCCTTATCTCTCTGACCCTTCCACGGTCCTTATCTCTCTGACCCTTCCACGGTCCTTATCTCTCTGACCCTTCCACGGTCCTTATCTCTCTGAGCCTTCCACGGTCCTTATCTCTCTGACCCTTTCACGGTCCTTATCTCTCTGACCCTTCCACGGTCCTTATCTCTCTGACCCTTCCATTGTCCTTATCTCTCTGACCCTTCCACGGTCCTTATCTCTCTGACCCTTCCACGGTCCTTATCTCTCTGACCCTTCCACGGTCCTTATCTCTCTGACCCTTCCACAGTCCTTATCTCTCTGACCCCTTCCACGGTCCTTATCTCTCTGACCCTTCCACAGTCCTTATCTCTCTGACCCTTCCACGGTCCTTATCTCTCTGACCCCTTCCACGGTCCTTATCTCTCTGACCCTTCCACAGTCCTTATCTACACGTCGCAGTTCACCATTTGAAAAGACAAGGCTAAAAGCGCTGAACGGAGGGCTTGTGCATTGCTCCATTGCCAATAAATTCACTAAACCATGCTAAAAGAGAGAAAGTCAAAGCCTCCAATAAGTCTATCAAAGCGTATTCCAGATTTTGATCAGATCATGAATGAAAACTTATTAATGAAAGTGACTAAGGGCTTGAAAATGAGAAAGTATGCCTGCGTAGAAGTTTGTGAATATTTTTTCCGTTTTTTGTGTTCTCAGCAGCGTCCGCCCCTCCGCGGCTCTCCGTTATCCAGGTGAGTAGTTATGGTAGGTGGGGGGCTGCTGCAGAGCAACCCAAACGCTGCTATTCATTCCTGCTATCCTTCTTCCAGGGTAGGTGAGGTTGCGTTGCTGGGCTGTTAGACATTCTGAGAGCTGCACTGGGGGGGGGGGCGATACGGGAGAATTGAGCTCAGCGCGATGAGTTTGGGGAGGTTGAGTTGGGGTGCTGCGCCCCAATACCTGCCCTCCCAGCCTAATATCGTGCATAATACAGAAGCCATTTGTATGAATTGATGGCTCTGAGGGCTCCGGCCTTTCGGATGTTATTGTGGAGTTCCATTTGGTTGAAAATGAGTATAAAATTTTTATATTTATAGCTATATGCACTAGATAACAAAGCCAGTGTGCGTTCAGTTGTGACTATTTGTATAGTTTTCGAGAAACTATAGTCATACTCGTACTATAGTCATAGTATCTCATTATTGCCATACTATAGTATCTCTTTTGTCATGCTATAGTATCTCATTATAGCCATACTATAGTATCTCATTTGTTATGCTATAGTATCTCATTATAAGCCATACTATAGTATCTCATTATTGCCATACTATAGTATCTCATTATTGTCATACTATAGTATCTCTTTTGTCATGCTATAGTATCTCATTATTGTCATACTATAGTATCTCTTTTGTCATGCTATAGTATCTCATTATAGCCATACTATAGTATCTCATTATAGCCATACTATAGTATCTCATTATTGCCATACTATAGTATCTCATTATTGTCATACTATAGTATCTCTTTTGTCATGCTATAGTATCTCATTATAGCCATACTATAGTATCTCATTTGTTATGCTATAGTATCTCATTATAGCCATACTATAGTATCTCATTATTGCCATACTATAGTATCTCATTATTGTCATACTATAGTATCTCTTTTGTCATGCTATAGTATCTCATTATAGCCATACTATAGTATCTCATTTGTTATACTATAGTATCTCTTTTGTCATGCTATAGTATCTCATTATTGCCATACTATAGTATCTCTTTTGTCATGCTATGGTATCTCATTATTGCCATACTATAGTATCTCATTATTGCCATACTATAGTATCTCTTTTGTCATACTATAGTATCTCTTTTGTCATGCTATAGTATCTCATTATTGCCATACTATAGTATCTCTTTTGTCATACTATAGTATCTCTTTTGTCATGCTATAGTATCTCATTATAGCCATACTATAGTATCTCTTTTGTCATGCTATAGTATCTCATTATTGCCATACTATAGTATCTCTTTTGTCATGCTATAGTATCTCATTATTGCCATACTATAGTATCTAATTTGTCATGCTATGGTATCTCATTATTGCCATACTATGGTATCTAATTTGTCATGCTATAGTATCTCATTATTGCCATACTATAGTATCTTATTTGTCATGCTATGGTATCTCATTATTGCCATACTATAGTATCTAATTTGTCATGCTATGGTATCTCATTATTGCCATACTATAGTATCTAATTTGTCATGCTATAGTATCTCATTATTGCCATACTATGGTATCTAATTTGTCATGCTATAGTATCTCATTATTGCCATACTATAGTATCTTATTTGTCATGCTATAGTATCTCATTATTGCCATACTATGGTATCTAATTTGTCATGCTATAGTATCTCATTATTGCCATACTATAGTATCTTATTTGTCATGCTATGGTATCTCATTATTGCCATACTATAGTATCTCATTATTGCCATACTATAGTATCTTATTTGTCATGCTATGGTATCTCATTATTGCCATAATATAGAGTCTCATTGTCATACTATGGTATGTCTATAATTTTTTTATAGTATTAAAAAGAACAAAAATACTTTTTTCTCTAGCTGTCGGTTTGTAAAAATCTTGCAGGGGAATTATGGATGAGATTCTGTTTGAGGAGGGGAAGTGAGTTTCAATAATAAAGGCAGACAAAACAGATGACTGCGAGAGAGAAGAGACGGAGTGAGGGCCGGGTGAGAGACGTTATGGCTGAAAACGTGTGTGAATTGGAAATATTGTCTGTCACTCGACTGTTGTCCTCGTGTGGATTTGTTCATAGCTGCCGACAGTGGAAGCAGAGCTTCATGAGATTGGGACAGAGAGGATAGAGATCACGCAGGGAGTGGATAGAGATCACGCAGGGAGTGGATAGAGATCACGCAGGGAGTGGATAGAGATCATACAGGGAGTGGATAGAGATCATACAGGGAGTGGATAGAGATCATACAGGGAGTGGATAGAGATCATACAGGGAGTGGATAGAGATCACGCAGGGAGTGGATAGAGATCACGCAGGGAGTGGATAGAGATCACGCAGGGAGTGGATAGAGATCATACAGGGAGTGGATAGAGATCATACAGGGAGTGGATAGAGATCATACAGGGAGTGGATAGAGATCATACAGGGAGTGGATAGAGATCATACAGGGAGTGGATAGAGATCATACAGGGAGTGGATAGAGATCATACAGGGAGTGGATAGAGATCACGCAGGGAGTGGATAGAGATCACGCAGGGAGTGGATAGAGATCACGCAGGGAGTGGATAGAGATCACGCAGGGAGTGGATAGAGATCATGCAGCATTAGGAGCAGGTACTCACCAATCGGCACGAACAGGGAGCGAGCCAAGAAAGGAAATGACAGCAGGAAGATGGTCCTGGCAATGTCGGTGTTGTACATCTGGTGATAGTAGCTCTGCATGCACACGGAGCTGATCTGGAAGGTCCAGTCATCCGCAGCGTAGGTGAAGAAGATGGCATACACTGGCCTGGACTTGAAGATCTCCTTCCAGGGCACCCGGATCCTGCGATCAGCGTACAGCACCTTCTTCTTGACCGCCGTCTCCAGGTATTGCCGCTCCCGCTTGCCTAGCCGCTGATCCTTTGGCGGCTTCTCGTCGATCAGGCGCCACCAGAAGATGCACCAGATCAGGCCGATGTTGGCGTAGATGTAGAACACCACCGCCCAGCCCCAGGCGTTCTCGATCTCCTGGCACACCGGCAGGCCGATCAGCGGGCCGAGAGACACCCCGATGACGGCGGAGCACAGCAGCGAGGAGCGCTCAGTCTCCGGGCCCCAGAAGCGGAGGGTGCCGAACACGGCGGGGACCAGGCAGCCCTCGGCGAGGCCCTGCAGCAGCCGGAGCAGCACAATGATGGCGATGGAGGCGGAAATATCGGCGGCGATCTGGGTCACCAGCGGCAGGAATAGGTTCAGACCGCAGGTCAGCGCCACGGAGCAGCCCAGCAGCAGGGAGCTGTCGTGGTGCACAGTCAGGTAGCCACCAATGGGACTGGCCACCAGGTAGCCAATGAACAGAGAGTTCTCAATGAGATCGTTGGCCATGTTCTGCCAGGGCATCGGCCGGTGGGTGCTTGGCTGGAACATGCCGTTGCTGCCGCTGCCTCCAGGCTTGCCAACGACCGGCTCGCCGGCTGGATGGACGGTGGACGACGTGGCGGCTGAGGCTGACGCGGCTGAGGCGGCGGCGACCACAGCGGCCGAGCTGGAGTTGGAGGCGCTGCGCTTATTTAAATAGTCCATGATGGCCACCATCTCCGCCCGCATGCCGATCACGACGGTGAGGCCGAGCGAGCACAGCAGCGCGATCAGGTAACGCTTGCGGCCCGGCCCGCAGCAGCAGAACTCGTTGCGACGCGAACGTCGAATTGAAGCACCCGAAGCTGACGCTGCGGCTGACATGGCTGAGTTCCTCTCTTCTGGAGCTGCTGCTTCTAGGCTTCTAGACCCGCTTTTACGCGATAGTTGAAGCTATGGAAGGGGGGGGGTGGGTTGGAGAATTCTTCCAAGGGATGGCTGGATTGGACAGGGCAGGGAGCTTGAAGTGCATTGTCCCCTGCCCCCTGTCCCACCCGATCTCACGGCCCTAAAAAGCAGCGAGTGTCAGGAAGGCCAGGTGAACGGATTTGCGTGGCAGCTCTGGATTAGGCAGAGCCGTCTGTATTGAAAAAGCGAGTGAGGAGAATTAAAACCCTTAGCTTGTCTTTTTTCAATGAACGAATTCTCTCATGGGATTTGCGCGCGCGAGATTCTGCTGGACAAGAAAAATATTCGTAGATTTGTCTCAGGGTGACCTCGCGTGTTACCCGACGCTCGATGCAGAGGCCGAGTGACCCTCTAATGAGTGACCCTAGAGTAAAATGATAATCATTCCGTTCTGCCCATTCCGCTGGCTCTTGAGCACATGCTGTTGCGCAGTCACGCACTCATGCACACGCTCACGCAGGGTGTACAGCGGTCCTGACTGTCTAATCGTCAGGCATGTACACTCTCTGTGCCTTGGGTATTGGCCCTCATGGTTGCGAATCACGCGACACAAGCCCCAAATGAAGGTGGAATCAAGCTAGAGGTCTGGCGCGAGAGTCTGGCGCGCCTACCACTGAGCTGCTCTGCGCCTGTTCAAAATTGTACTTTTAATGAAAAAGAGTCAGAAGTCGCACGCCATGGCAACTACACCCAGCAACATATTTAAGCTTCCACCCGTGAAACCAACGGTCATCAACTGTTCTCAGATTTCAGCCCTAAAGTGACGCGATTCACACTACGCCCGCGGCTCTCGTCTCATCTGCGGGTGATGCAGTTTGCGTCACAAGGCCCGGCTTAGGCTGGTGAGGAGAGAATGGAGAGTTGGTGTCGGAACTGGTCTTGGAGCGGAAACTTGAAAAATATTGCGGAGTGTAGCTGGGTTTTTTATCAACCAATGCAGAAGGAAAAGGCCTCGCAGAACAAGTGTTCAGTTTACTTATGCATGAGAAAGCGCATGCATTGGCAGAAACTTTCTAGCAAAAGCAACAAGTTAAGGTCCCATCTCCAGAGTGGAGGACCACAGCCAGGTCGTGCTTGAGTGCCTTCGCCGCTTCAGCCGCTGCTGCTATTGCTGTTAATGCTCTCCCAGGGGAAATTAGCCGCTTGCCTTGTTCCGGCTTCAATCAAAAAATTCTTCTTATTTTGATTCATCTCCCTTTCCTTTTGACTGGTTGCTCCTGCTTGTTGCAGAGTCTGAACTGATGCACTTCAAAGATCTAGAAATTCTGGGAATTTCTGCTTCTAGCTCGTAAAGCAGAACGGAAACTCCTGATTGCATCTCTTATAGCTGAGAGTTGAACGGTTTGAGCTCTTTAGTAGCTAGCAGTAATTAAGCTCTTGGCTCCGCTAATTTCTATTTCTGAATTGCCAATTCAAACTGCAGGAAGGGAGGAGGCCGGAGGGGACGAGCAGTCACGGTTCAAAGTGACTTCCCAGCTTTGGGAGGGGGGGAATATTGTAACTGCACCATCAGTTGATGGAGGGGCCGGTCTGCAAAAGACAGCTAGGGAAATCCAGGCAGCTCTAAAAGGAATCAAACAGGCAGTAGAAGGGGAAAAGGGCAGGACGAAGGCACCCAGGCGCAGAGACAGGAGAAGGGAGGGCAACTCAAGCTCAAGTTGAAGGGAGGAAACGAGCTGGCCCACCTGCTGGGCATGCACGGATAATAAAAGGGGTCCCGGCTGGTCAGAAAAAGAGGATTTAGAGGTTACAAAAGGAAGTGCTGCAAGGCAAGAAGAAGGAGATTGAGCGACTCATTAATCATCTCAGAAATGAGGCAGCTATTCTCGCAACACTCCGGGGCTGAACTCGAGTCGAGGCTGAGAAAGCCCTGCATCAGGCGGAGTCAAGTGCGCAGGAGACCCACGGATACCCCGGGACATGGCTAATCTGACATTCGACAGCGCTCCGATTCACATGAACTCAGCCTAGATTGCCTCGATTCGAATCTCCAGGCAGGATTCGAGTTGGGACTAGACAGGTTAATCTGATTAATTTCGAGGCGCGCACCACTTCACTGGGACTCGGGTCAATACAGATCTGAGGCCTCACTCAGCTTTGCAGTGATGGATGAGTCAGATCGATGTGCATTAAAAATCCCTGCAGACAAGCATAGGTGATTAGCTATTTAATTAGTCCGCCTGTTGCACCTGCGGAATAGCTTTAAATTCAATATCGAAGAAAATAGAAGTACTCAGCGTAATAATCTAGTTGTGTCAACCATCAACACAGCCAGGTCTGTGAGCTGTACATAAGCTATACACAAGCTGTACACAAGCTGTACACAAGCTGGACACAAGCTGGACACACGCTGTACACAAGCTGTACACAAGCTGTACACAAGCTGTACACAAGCTGTACACAAGCTGTACACAAGCTGTACACAAACTGTACACAAACTGTACACAAGCTGTACACAAGCTGTACACAAGCTGTACACAAGCTGTACACAAGCTGTACACAAGCTGTACACAAGCTGTACACAAACTGTACACAAGCTGTACACACAATCACACCAGAACATCCTGAAGTCGATCGATTGTATTGACTTTTCGTGTTTTTTGTCGAATATTTAATTTATCTATCACAGAAATAATCTAGCAAGATGTTTCAATATGCTCGTTCAATAAATATTGACCTCGTAATTAGTGTAATTATTGTATTACGCTCGAAGTTTAAAAGTTTCGAATCGATGGCTTCTTTGTTTTACTTACGAGCTCTCTGAAATCCGGGCAAGAGCATAATTAAACCGCTAATTGCCTTCATCCTTTTTTATCGATCTATTTGGGCAGCAATTGTTGAGTTCCTAAAACTCAATTCCGTGCAGATAAGCATAATAGCAAAGCAAATATTGAAAATCTTTTTTATTTTAATAATATGCGGTGGAGTAGTGAAATATAATATAATATGTAGTATACGATCGTATAATCCAAAATTAAAAAAACAGATTTAAACCGGAAATGGTCACTGATGGGGGAATTATTAGCGCACTATTGTAGCAGAAATTCATCAAAAAAGTAATTACACAGCTTGTGCAGCCGCTCGTCCTTGAGGGCAGTTCGATTTCTCTGACTGTCCTGCAGCCGAGAGCACAAATTTTTCTGGACAAACAAGAAAACTGCAGACAGCCTCGGCACCGATGATGTCCTTACTAAATGAATTTCTGTGTCTGCATGGCCCAGTATTTCCTAGAAAGCGAGTTGTTTCCTAGAAACATTTGTAGGCCACTCAGCACATTTGTGTGTAAACTACTTTCAGTTGAGTAGTAAGTTAAACAGAAGCGTTTGAAAGTAGGCTCATTTAATTATTGGCTCTTACCCCCCCCCCCCCAGCTTAAACTCTTCAACAGCGCCTTCCCACACTACCCCGTCTCAATTTTTATTTCCTTTCTCAGAATTCCAGCCTAATTGCTGCCATGTACATTTCTGTGGACTGGCCAATGTACATTATTGCAGAACCAATTAGCAAGTTAAACTGTTTAGGCCTGCAAGCTTGGGCTTCTAAACTTAGCAAAGTCATTTTAGCCACCTTTGTTTTTATAAAATAGCTTATCTATTCTTATTTGCTACTGAACTGAAAGTAGACAGCTGTTTCACTATGCCCGAGTGGCGCATTCACAATAGTTATTTTAGTATCTGTGGCTTTAACGAAGTTGTTGCGTTTTAAAAATACAAATAGAAACTTCACAAGCGACTTATGGCTGAATTCATTTCTGTATTCAAACCTGAAGCGGTCATGAGGGAATGCTTTAATTTATCATGGAACAGCCATATGAAGGATTTGTTTATTATCACCTGAAGTACTTAGCAATCCAGAATGGTTGAGCTAGCACTAAAACCAATCCTTAATCTCAACCCGGAAGTGTGTAATAAAGCACTCAGGCTTAGAAAATCAAGTTACCACTATTAAAGGAATACACCTACAAGCGTGAAGACGAATTTCCCTGAAAGAAAATATGGTAGGGGTGAGTGTGTGACCATCGTAACAGACCTTCGTTTACAAATTACAATGCAAGTAAAATAGCCAGGAAAAGTCCTTTACAAACAAGAACTCTTTGTTAGAAAGAAGCGATTTACAAATCAGAAAGCAAAATACAATAAATTTATTACAAATCTGTAGCTCGTACTAGATCTAACAGCACCAAATCAACTACTGTCTGGGGAGATCGAAACACGCATAACCAAGTCTACATGCAATGCTATCGTAAATTCAGACAGAGGGTGGGAGAAAAGGTTAATTTCTTGGTAAAAAGGAAGTCCTGTAGTATCAGGATTTTTTCTATTAAATAACTGGATGGGCCACTCGGCGCATATTTGCGTGTAAGCTACTTTCAGTTCAGTAGAAAGTTAAATAAAAAAGCATTTTAATGTATTTTTGACAGGACTCGTTTATTGGCTCTCTTAACCCCCCCCCCCACCTCAGCCTCGTACCCCCCCCTGACTGGGTTTCCCCACCAAACCCCACCAAAACCTCTTACCCCCACCCCCGGCCCTACCGCCCAATTTTTATTGCCTTCTTCAAGTGGTTGCAGCCTAGCACTAAAGCTGCCTACCATGTACATTCTCAGCGGTGCTGGCTAATGTACATTAACGGCTGCGCCAATAGCAAGCCGTTTACCAGCTGCAAGTTCCTCCAGCTGCCTTTCTTTTTATAAAATAGCTTACAGATGCTTCCTTACTACTGAAATTAAAATAGATAAACTTTTAGGCCAAACAAATATGCCCAGCTGGCCTAGCTAGTCATCTAGTTTATATAAATTTAGTATCAGGGGTGTAGCCTGGGAGAGGGCAGGGAGGGCATCGCCCCCCCCCAATAGGCTGAAGAAAGTTATGGGGGGCCCTTAACTTAGCCGCACTGATTTGACACCTCTGTTCCCAAGGTTAGCAGTGCCTTAGTAACTAAATTAGTCTTGACAACTGAGATAAGGATTACGATTGTTAAGATTCCATAACGCTGAAGTGTTGCGCGAATCACGTGACCCTACACTCGGCTGCAGGCATCTGTCGACCACGCGTGCCATCGTCGTCGCAGATGTCGCCGCCTGCGCAGCCGGCGCGGCCACAGCAGGCTGGCCAGCCGTCGATTCGCCCAGCACAGCGGCACCGTCACCAGCAGGCCTTGCAGGCTCAGCAGGCTGATCTGTGCGCACCTGGCCGCCTCCAAGCCCCAACCGCCGACGCCGACATTTGACGATTCCAGCAGGTCGCCGGGCAGCAGTTCGAGTAGCAGAAGGCCGCCAGTCAGCAGGCAGAGACTGGCGGCGGCCTTGGCGAGAGCCAGCGCCCTGGCCAGCCTGCGGCCGCTCGGCTGACTGGCGGCGGCCCGGCTGAGGCAGATGCGCAGCGACCAGGCGCTGATGGCCAGGCTGCTCAGCAGAAGGCAGCCTGCAGGAAGGCGCACAGCGTAGGAGAACACCGAGCTGCTGTTCCGCTTCACCAGCAGCCAGGAGTTGCCGCCGTCCCGGCCTGGCGGCAGCAGGTGCACGGAGAAGTACACCACGGCGATGAGGCAGGGCGACCCCCAGCCGAACAAGTTTGCCGCGTTGGCGGCGCTGTAAGGAAACAGCCGGCCTGCGGCCTGGGAGCTGCGGCCGGCCCTGGCCAGGGTGTCCACGTGCAGGCAGAGCGACTCGGCCAGCAGCCAGCCGAAAATAGTGCAGTAGGTGGCGGCGTCGGCCAGCTCAGCGGCGGCGGTCAGCGTCTGGGTAGTCAGCGACGGCCGGCCGGAGACGCAGGCGGAGACGGCTGGCCAAGTGACGATGCGGAAGGACCTGACGCTGTAGTGGCCGATGAAGGCGCACAGAAGGCTGCGATGGACGCGGAGCTTCAGCGATGTGGCAGTGGCAGGGGGGGTTGTATTTTGAAGGGAGCAGCGGCATCTTTGTGACTGATGGAGCTGGCTGGCAGCTGCATGGGCTCCAGTGTGTGTGCCTGCAAGCTTCTACCCGAGATGCTGATCGAAAAAAAAATAGAGGAGGGTGACGGCAGCCCAGCAACTGCATGAGCATCTGGGAGGGTGACGGCAGCCCAGCAACTGCATGAGCATCTGGGAGGGTGACGGCAGCCCAGCAACTGCATGAGCATCTGGGAGGGTGACGGCAGCCCAGCAACTGCATGAGCATCTGGGAGGGTGACGGCAGCCCAGGGAACCAAGGACCCAACAGTACACACTTGCTCAAGGCCCCACGCTGCAGTCACCTGCTTGCATGACGGCGCACCGCTGACCCGCCTCCTCTGCGCCCGTCCCAGCAGCGCGGCAGCGGACAGCAGCACTGGAGTAGACAGCAGCATCATGGCCAGTTCCAGCAGCAGCGGTCGCTGATCCCGCCTGTGCACCAGCTGGCTGAAGCCTGTCCGCAGGCAAGCTGATAAATTCCACATGCTCACGAGAGTTCAATTATCTTATCCACTATATTGACCACTTAAGCATCAGAACGGTGCAATTTTAAAAGCAAATGCAGTTTGGGGTTGCATGGTGTAGGTCTGTCGGGTGCGAGTCTATTTATAAAATAAAGTTTTCACGCCCACTCAAGCCGGTAATAGGCTAGGCTAGATTCAAGTCCAATCAGCAGTAGAGCACTGATGTACATATACTGCGAGTGTACATCATTTAGAATACTGTGCGTAGGTGTTTGCACGGCTGGCTAGGGATGTTGCACTCGTACTTTAAATGTGCATACCTGTATTGTATACGTAGTGTCTTGAAGTTAAATTGTACAGCCTCATAAAAATTTGACTACCCTTAGCTGATCGCCCAAGATTATTTACACCTACCGGTACACGACACTTGCGGCGGCAATTGGTTAAAAAATTATGCCCTCGCCAGGCTTACATGTAATTGCATTTGAAAACTGCGGACATAGCACCAATCTAATCCCAACTCGCTCCTTACTACTGCTACTATATATACAGATTACTGACAAACTACTGCTCATAGAACGCTCTTCGTCTTCTTGATATTTTGGGTAGGGTTTTATTAACAGGTACCAAAGCAACCGATGTAACCAAAACTGTCCGAACTACATGCAGCAGCACCAGAGCGTTGCTGACATCAAAGTCTGTAAGAAGACAACGAAGCGTCTCATAACTTAAGTCTTGTAGTCAGTTGGCAATGGCACGAAAGTGGCACTACTGGGAGTGACTGACAGCTGGAGAACTGGGAGTGACTGACAGCTCAGAACTGGGAGTGACTGACAGCTCAGAACTGGGAGTGACTGACAGCTGGAGAACTGGGAGTGACTGACAGCTGAGAACTGGGAGTGACTGACAGCTGAGAACTGGGAGTGACTGACAGCTGAGAACTGGGAGTGGAGGCAGTTTTAAATGAAAATAATTTAAATTCCCAACTGGAAGACAATGCAATAGCTGCAGCAGTATTAGCATAGAGAATTTCTGACATAATGAAAGCATTACTTTGGTTTCTTAGTAATAAACCAATAGCAAAATCCATAATTTATATTCAATTATTATTAATATAATTATTATACAAAAGGCTCTAACGCAGTGTTGCAGAAACAACAGAACACAATAGAGCTTGACAGAGCGCGTTCAAATAAAAAATAAAGTAGCGAGTATAGCCAAAACTGATAAAAATGGATCCAGGATCAGAGAGAGTTAAGAGGCCAAATGAATATTGAAGTCAATGATAAATATTATAGAAGGCAAGCACAAACAAGCTAAAGCCCCATATAAGCCTGACACAACAATAATTCAATAATTAGTGCTCAAAATTCGCACAACAATCTGAAACAGGGCAGAGTCAACAAGCAACAAACGGATATGGGCTCAGCCAGTTTGTTCGAAACCTGTCAATCAAGTTCCAACATGAAAAGCGTTATAGTACACATATTAAAGAATAATATAAACTAGCTATTGAGATCTCGGCCTAGTGTTCAGTGCTACTTTATACTTACTACTTATAATCGATAAAAGCAATAAAAACAGTAGTATTAGTAGATTTGTTAGCTTCAATCGAAATTGCAATATTTAAAATAATTTAATTGTCTAAAACACTGACGCAGCTTGCATAGGAGGGAGGCATGGGGGCAATCGAAAACGCAAAATGACAATCAGGTCAGAGATTTTTACACATTACAAGAGCAGATTGCGCTGCATGTATCAGGAATTCTAAAGACTATAAAAACAGCACAACACATATTGGTTATAAGTGGTCGAAAATTAATTAATTTGTTAATTGAGGGAACGTATAGCAAAGCTGTGCAAATTAAACACTCTAAACAGAGGCTAACGGAGACAAAAAATCCAACACAGAATCATCTATTTACAAATCAATTTTGATTTTTTTCATTTTTTAATTCATTTGAGTGGGCTTACAGTTGTCCACGTAAGGGGTCCATGGCCTACTGAGATACGAGGGGTCCATGGCCTACTGAGATATGAGGGGTCTATGGCCTACTGAGATATGAGGGGTCCATGGCCTACTGAGATATGAGGGGTCTATGGCCTACTGAGATATGAGGGGTCCATGGCCTACATATATGAGGGGTCCATGGCCTACTGAGATATGAGGGGTCCATGGCCTACTGAGATATGAGGGGTCCATGGCCTACTGAGATATGAGGGGTCCATGGCCTACTGAGATATGAGGGGTCTATGGCCTACTGAGATATGAGGGGTCCATGGCCTACATATATGAGGGTCCATGGCCTACTGAGATATGAGGGGTCCATGGCCTACTGAGATATGAGGGGTCCATGGCCTACTGAGATATGAGGGGTCCATGGCCTACTGAGATATGAGGGGTCTATGGCCTACTGAGATATGAGGGGTCCATGGCCTACATATATGAGGGGTCCATGGCCTACTGAGATATGAGGGGTCCATGGCCTACATATATGAGGGGTCCATGGCCTACTGAGATATGAGGGGTCCATGGCCTACTGAGATACGAGGGGTCTATGGCCTACTGAGATATGAGGGTCCATGGCCTACTGAGAAACAAGGGCTCTACTGCTTCTCTAGACTACACATGTTAATAAGAATTTAACACTCTACAGAAGGTCCGAGAAAAGCCGACACACACACACACACAGAGAAAGAGAGAGAGAGACAGAGAAAAAGAGAGAGAGAGAGATACACACTACGAAAATGATAAAACTACTGACTTATTCGCAAATCCATCCAATAAATAGTATGGTTTACAATTGTGGTGCAGCTGCTCACCGGGGAAACGCCTGGCAGTATTCGCTCTATTCATGTAGCCATGGTAACAATGAATGTAAAATAGAAAAGAAATAGATTTCTGTTCGTATTGAGATTCCCGAACACCACCGCTCTATAGACTAAGAGATTTTCTGGCTCATAAACTAAAGTATACTATAGGACCTGTGAGCACACCAAAGGACCTGTGAGCACACCAAAGGACCAGTGAGCACACCAAAGGACCAGTGAGCACACCAAAGGACCAGTGAGCACACCAAAGGACCAGTGAGCACACCAAAGGACCAGTGAGCACACCAAAGGACCAGTGAGCACACCAAAGGACCAGTGAGCACACCAAAGGACCAGTGAGCACACCAAAGGACCAGTGAGCACACCAAAGGACCAGTGAGCACACCAAAGGACCAGTGAGCACACCAAAGGACCAGTGAGCACACCAAAGGACCAGTGAGCACACCAAAGGACCAGTGAGCACACCAAAGGACCAGTGAGCACACCAAAGGACCTGTGAGCACACCAAAGGACCAGTGAGCACACCAAAGGACCAGTGAGCACACCAAAGGACCAGTGAGCACACCAAAGGACCAGTGAGCACACCAAAGGACCAGTGAGCACACCAAAGGACCTGTGAGCACACCAAAGGACCCGAGCACACCAAAGGACCAGTGAGCACACCAAAGGACCTGTGAGCACACCAAAGGACCAGTGAGCACACCAAAGGACCAGTGAGCACACCAAAGGACCTGTGAGCACACCAAAGGACCCGAGCACACCAAAGGACCAGTGAGCACACCAAAGGACCAGTGAGCACACCAAAGGACCAGTGAGCACACCAAAGGACCAGTGAGCACATCAAAGGACCAGTGAGCACACCAAAGGACCAGTGAGCACATCAAAGGACCAGTGAGCACACCAAAGGACCAGTGAGCACACCAAAGGACCAGTGAGCACACCAAAGGACCCGAGCACACACCAAAATGGTAATTTAGGACACAAGAAGACCAGCTGTAAACAGCAAAAATAGCAGCCCATTTAGTCGGAGAAGTCTCAGAAACAGTACAGTTCGTACTTTAGTACCGGTTGGAAAAATCACAGGAATAAAAAGTTTCAAACATAACAACAACAATGTTAAATGTTAACAATGTTAACAAACAAAAGCAGACACTAAACAAGAAAAGAGCAGACCCACTGCTGTCCAAGCCGCAATGCAGCTGCTCAATATTGGTCACAAGCTCACAGCATAAAAACGGACGAATCGTCAACTGTGCCGGCCGCTGACGTCGGTACGGCGTTAGACAGCACGTCGACAGACTCGGGTCCGACTGCCTCGGCTGAGACTGCCACCGAGTCCGAATTGACGCCTGTGGCGCCGTTGAACAGAGAGTCCAGCACTTGGCTGCTCAGCTGCATGTAAGAAGCGGCGGTTGATGCCGGAGCCACCGCGGCCTGAGCCGGCACCGCCACAGTCGGATCGGTGACCGGAGACCAGGCGGGCAGCGGCAAGCCGACAGCGCTGGCGCCGCCTCCGCCAACCTGCTGATGATCAACCGTCTGCTCGGCTGGCTGTAGGCTGACATTCCAGTCCATAGCCGAGTTGCCAAGGTCAGGCAGAAGCTCCTGACTGGCTGCGGAGGCGGCGCTGTAGTGCGCAGACTCCTGCTGCTGCTGCTGCTGCTGCTGACTGCGGCAGCTCTCCTCAATCAGCTTGTTCAACTGGGCTGCCACTGCAAAGCAATTAGAAAGACTCGCTTACTGATTCAGCCTTCCAGTGCATTCTCCGCTCTCACCCAGTGCATTCTCCGCTCTCACCCAGTGCATTCTCCGCTCTCACCCAGTGCATTCTCCGCTCTCACCCAGTGTATTCTCCCTCACCCAGTGCATTCTCCGCTCTCACCAGTGCATTCTCCGCTCTCACCCAGTGTATTCTCCGCTCTCACCCAGTGTATTCTCCGCTCTCACCCAGTGCATTCTCCGCTCTCACCCAGTGCATTCTCCGCTCTCACCCAGTGCATTCTCCGCTCTCACCAAGTGCATTCTCCGCTCTCACCCAGTGCATTCTCCGCTCTCACCCAGTGCATTCTCCGCTCTCACCAGTGTATTCTCCGCTCTCACCCAGTGCATTCTCCGCTCTCACCCAGTGCATTCTCCGCTCTCACCCAGTGTATTCTCCGCTCTCACCCAGTGCATTCTCCGCTCTCACCCAGTGCATTATCCGCTTTCTCATTCTCCAAACTATCCCAAAACATCCTTAAAGCTTTCCCACACAGCCCCTATGCTACAAACTCACTAGGCGACACGCAGGACAGCGACGGCTTCAAGTCGCCCGGACTGTCGCTGCCAGTGGCTGCAGCGGCTGCTTTTAGCAGTGTGACGGCCGACAAATCGTTCGGACAGGTAACTGAAGTGTTGTCAGCGATGCTTGCATTAGTGTACTTTAGACCTATGCTTAGCGTTTAAATCTCCATCTACTATACTAACAGTAAAAGTATAAGTAAGTAGCAGGTAAAATAACAAAAAACGATTGTTATGCAGAACATGCCAAAAACCAAATCAGACTCACCAGGCTTATAGGTGAAATAGAATGGCTCGGACACCGAGGCCGCAGTGGATCACCACCTGCACCGTGAGCGGGTTCTTCAAGTCCGGATTGCCGTACGGCGGAATCCGGCAGATTAAGTGAGTCTGCGAGAA